>CASBSA010000034.1:0-125530 GCA_949129095.1 Volucella bombylans
TTTTATGTACTGAGACTCTGGTGTTCTGTATAAGCGAAGACAAGTCCTAAGACAAGCCCTCTCAAACACCCGAATCTTTTCCAATAAACTTGCTCTCACGTTGAACCACACGGGACATCCAAATACAAGCATGGGCCTGATAAGGGCCATGTAGCAGATAACCTTCACCCTCGCATCGAGTTGGCTCTTTGTAAGGGCAAAAGCACCTTTGGCTCTGGCCAGAGCAACCTCTATATGTTTGTTAAAATACAGAAATTGATCTAGCCAGATCCCAAGGTATCTGACTACATTTCGACAGGCAAGTGGCTGTCCGCGTTGTCCGACGATAGAAAAAGGCGTCCTAAACAGAATGGTTTCCGACTTCTGAAAGTTGATTTTCAACTTCCAGTCATCGCAATATCGCTTAATTTTGTCGAAGTCACGCTGCAAAAGTATATAAATGACCTCAATCTTTGGACCTGATCTGTACGCGATTATGTCGTCTGAGTACGCTATGGCATGGTGAAGTGAACCTATCAGATCACTCGTGTAAATATTGAATAGGATCGGCGAATTTACCGCACCCTGTTGCAGACCGTTTTTAATGTTAAATGTTCCAGCAGAAGTCACATCGCCATTCTTCACGATGAACTGTCTACTGGAGAGCATATCGAAAAGAATATACAGCAGTGGTTTACTAATGCCCAACCTGTCCAGCTTGAAAAAGAGTCCTTCTAACCATACGGTATCGAAGGCTTTCTCCAAGTCAATCAGACAGGCACCAGTGCACTGGTTCTTGGCTTTGTTCCATTGGATATCAGAAACCAGTTTCGACGCAGCATGAATGATATCATGCCCCGCTTTGAAACCGAATTGATTATCCGGAACTATATGTTTGTCCTCAACCCACCTAGTCAGGACTCTATTGATCACCTTCTCGAACACCTTACTGATGTTTGGAAGAAGACTGATCGAGCGGAGATTCGCCGGATTGGAAGTGTCTTTATCCCTTTTAGGGATGGGATGTACCACCGCAGTTTTCCAATGCGCTGGATAATGTGCATTATTCATTGCATTATTAAACAGGGTGGTATAAATGTCCACCGCTTCTAGAGGGAGATATCGAAGCACAATGTTCGGTATTTCTTCGATTCCCACTAATTTCTTACTTCTAAGTGATTTGAAGATCGTTTGGAGCTCTTCCTTCGAGATGAACGGGGGTAGTACCCTATCGTTGGTGATGACATTATTTGCCATATTCTCGTCACTGAACTGGGTGAAACCCGAGCTCTCGAATCGCCAATTCGCAACTTCATTTCGAAGGCAGAAATTGTGCACAAGGACTCGATTCTCCAGATCGTGGTTCGGGCCAATGATAACATTCGCCTTGTACACTTCCTGGAAAGTCGCTCCTATAGCCTCTACCTGCTCCTGCGGATCCTCGATCACAAAGAAGTTGTCATCATCAACAGCCTCATTTGGATCAATGCCCGCTGCTATCAGTATTTGTTCGTTGTTCGTCGTTCGGGCGATTTTAAGACATGGAAGGTCGTTCTGATTATTTCTTCGAAATATTTTATTTATTTGCGGGAACATATTCGGGTTGCTGGTGTTTACAGCCCGAATTTTATTGTTCCAATACAAACTTACAGATGCTCTGTAATTTTCTTTTATTAAAGTTTGGAGGTTTTTAATCGACGACTTCAGTGTCATGATCTCCGGGTTATGTCTGTCTGTAAACTGTCTGTACAAGGTTTTTAGTCTTGACAGCAGTCTACTTTTCTGTCGGTGCAGTGCGTTGGTACCGAGGTATCGTTTTGTCCATTGTTCTTTTAATTGTCACGTCCATTAGTTTTAGATACCTGTCAATCTCCTCGTTTGACAGATTTCTGTTGGACGGTGGGTAGAGCGAATTCGAGGAGAGTGCTCTAATCAGTGTTCTGATGAAGTGTGTCCAACGCACAGTACTATAATTGTAGGCATGCCTTTGAACAAACTCGTCCAATTCCGCAATTTCGTTGGGAACAGTTATTTCGGTGATGAGACCGCAATGGTCACTGTCATACACGAAAGTGCGTAGACAGTTTGTAGTTTGTTGGTTAGTGCATGCCAGTTGTATTCGTGAGTCGAACAGCAGAAGATCCAAGTAGGACCCGCGTCTGGGAAACGACGGACTATCCGTCGCTTTAAGCCCGAGTCGATACATTATACTGTGCTGACCCCACCAATTGAATAGTAGGTTCCCTCTAGTATTTGGTGTATTATTTCCCCAATCACTATGTTTGGCGTTGAAATCCCCGCTGATAATAAAATAGTTGTCTTCCAATTCCAGCCTCAGAAATCGAAAAAGTGTCTCGAGCTCTGAGATAAATAAGGTGGGTTGAGTAGCCTTAGCTGCATAGACAGACACCATGTACAACCGCTTTCCACTACGGAGAAGTAAATACACAATGCATGCTTCCAGCACCTGGAACCTACGTACTACACGACTGTGTACTCTTTTAAAACGAATACCTTTTCGTACGAAAATCGCAACGCCTCCTCCCTGAATGGAGTTAGGTCGGTTTCTTCGTACTATTTTGTATCTTCTGTGCCTCATTTTGTGTCTCTTGGTAAGCTTAATTTCGCTAACCAAAAGCACATCAGGGGCTTGGTCTTTAAGCAACTTAAATAGTGCGGCTCGTCGTTCGAGCCTAATCAGTGAATTCACATTCACAGCAAGGACTTTCAGGGTGTGCTCCGCCACGTACGTACCCATTACGGCAAAAGGTGCGTTAGGCCAGGCAGCAGTGCGTATACTTGGTCCACCCGCGCGTTCTGTTCAGTTAAATGACGTTGTAGCTGAGCCATCTGCCCCTGGATAGAGAGCAAGATAGGTAACATGTCAGGTACTGGTTCAGGTGCTCTGGGCGCTGGGGCCTGAGAAGCAACCTTCGCTTGCTGTACCGTATTTCCCCTACCTGCCGCCATTTGGGCGTAGGTAACGTGGGGAGTAACGGCTGGTGTTTGTATCTGCACGAGTGGACGTTTAACTTCCACTTTCTGCTGCCGAGCCAGATTTACTCTTTTGATGTATTAGAATTTTTGACAACCCCGATAATTTGCGGTGTGTCCCGTGTTCCTACATAAAGCACAAGAGAGTTGGCTTTTTTCAGACGCTCCGTCCTTACCCAGAGCGCATTCCTCGGACTTGTGGTTCTTTCCACACTTTACGCATCGAGGCTGCATTTCGCAGTTCGACACGGCGTGCCCGAACCTTTGGCAGCGAACACATTGTAAAATGTTTTCACTCCTCTTTAATTCTTCCCAGTGTACAACCTGGTAGTCTAGGACTTTGATGCTCCTTAGACCATCCAGTTTGCTGTTGGGACTTAGCTGAACCAAGAAGAACGGTAGTTTCCGCTTCTCCCTTTTGGCTCTAGCCGTGACGAATGGCTTAACCCCTACGAATTTGAGCTCTTCGCACTCCTTCTCTTTGAGCAGTGCAAGAAGCTCCTCCGGATCAGTCGACGATTCTAACCCCCTCAGCAGCATTGTTTGCAGCTTGTCCCCCTTCGGGGTGTAGGAGAAGAACTCCGTCGTCGATTCCTTCAATAAGTTTTTTATTTTATTATAGCGCTCCACTGTGTTACAGTGGATCGCGTGCCTATCTAAACTAAGTCTTTTAACAAAAAAATTATTGCCTATGGCCGACTTACATAGTTCAATAGTTTCCTTTAGTTCCATCTTATATGTGTTTATAAGTGGAATTCGTTGCTTTGTTGATTTCGTTTGTTGTTGTTGCTGTTGCTTCTGCTGCTGCTGTTGTTGCTGCTGCTGCGATTTTTGTGCTGTTGTTGTTTTTGTTGTTTATCTTTGGGTTGTTGTTTAGGATCTTTCTTTGTTAGTTCTTGTACTGGTTTTTGTAGTTTTTGTTGTTTTAGTGGCTGGTTATGTTTTTCTTGTTGTGGTAGCTCCACGTTGGTGTTTTGTTGCTTCTGAGGGGTCTGAAGTTGTTGCTGTAACTCCTTCTCCCTCCTTGCAACTTGCTTCGCTCTTATCGCAAGCACTTGTTGCTGTAGCTGCATTATGCTACTATTAATGGCTTTGACCTCGTCCTCTTCTTCATCTGACTCAGAGGCAGCTAGGAATGAGAAACTATTGTTTCCACCCATGTAGTGGCCTTCCCCACCGTCAGAAACATATGGGTATTCGTCTGTCCTCTTTCGCTGTTGTTGTTGTCTTGCTGCTTTTGTAGAAGTCGTTGGCGCCTCTTCCCTTGCTCCACCGGGCAGCTTCTCAGTAGATGCTGATAGGGAAGGGCGCTTCACGAGGTTTGGAGTTGGCCTCAGCTTCCTCCTCCTCTTAGTCGTAATTTCCGAACGGGCCGAAATTACGGTCTGGTCATCAGATGACATCGTGCCATCTCCCGGACCCGCTATTTGGATAGCGGACCGTTCACCACAACTCATCTTCTGGTTTCACTGAACTTGTTTTAATTTGTGTTATAATTACTTTCTTTGATTTTTAATTAATAAAAAAGTCCGTCCTTTTCCGGGAATCGAACCTACGACCCTTGGTTCCTCGGCCGGCACCACTACCTATTGCGCCACCGAAGCACTTGGCTTAAACGATTCTATTTGTTTTTTTGTAATTTTTTTTTTTTTCAAATGAAAAGAAGCCGACACACGTCTATCCTCTGTCGAGGTCTATGAACGACTGAGCCGGACACCACTATAATCGCGCCGGTACATAATCGTACTCGTATGTATGTTCATATATTAGGCTATACAACTTAGAAGTTCAAAGACACCGGGAGACTCTTTAAAAAGAAAGCAATTTTATTTTTTGCCCACTTGGCGGATACTTATCAATTAAACTCACAGTTTTTCTTCAATCTTAAAATAACTTATTCTCTTACAAATTTAACTGTCGCGTTTGCATGATTCCCACCTACATATCGTACCTGCAGGAAATGCATCAAATATGATCCGCAAGAATTTATTCATGGGAACAGTTACTCGTACATTCTGCAAGGGAATGGGGTGGAGTGGAGTGGAGAGGCTCGGATAACGGGTGGTGAAGTGAACTACATAATAATACGAGTATGTGAATGTTTAGTGTCAAATATTTATGAATATTAAAGTTCAGTTTATAGCAATTATGTACGGAATAAAAAAATGTTGATTGACCAGCACGGCACAGCAAATTTAGTGGTTCGGGGTCTGAATCCCAGTTGGGGTGTTGTTTTTGAAATTCTGAATTTATTCTGGATCGTTTTTGTAAGCCCTAACTTCCAAATAACCCCAGACATAGATAGCGAAGATCATGATTTTTGTTTTTTTCTACTTAAAATTTTGAGATTATCACCAATTTTTTCGGAAAAATCTCTTATTAACTTCACTTTTTGGAACTTTGAAACATGTACCTAGTGTTTAAGAACAAAAAAAAATAACTGAGATTTCATCTCAAGTCTATGGTTTTCAAGATACGTCTCAACTTGTTCAAACTATATAACTCAAAAATAGGGTATTCTTTTACAACAGGTCTAAATATTTACTATATAGCCAACGTTTGTTTTTGGATCCTTTTTCCCGTAAAATAAGTTTATTATGTGGTTCAAGTAGTAGTAGACTGGCTTCGGAGATCAGAAGTCCAGTAGATTTATCAAGTGTTCGGCAGCCGAGATGATAAAGACCCGGGCGACCCTGGGTTCGATTCCCATCTGTAGACAATTCTTTTAATTTTTAATTTTTATTGAGATAAAAACAAGTGAAGTGTAAAAAAACGCGGTCCGCTATACCAATAGCAAGATCTGCTGAAAAAGGTGAGGTTTCAAGTAGTTCAAGCCAAACACCGAAAACTAAGAGAAGGAGGAAACTAAAGCCAATTACTAACTTGGAGCAACGTCCCTGAAATGCTGCCTAGCGGAGTGAGGGAAGGGGCGCACTCGACGTCATCAATGGCAGAAAATAATCGTCCGAGGCGAGTTACTGACGACAACCCATATATCTCCGATGGTGGTGAGTTCTCTCAGAGAAAGAACATCTTCGCTTCCTTGGCTCTAACCGAATCCGAAGATGCAGAGGAAGAAATTGTATCTCTAAGTAGCAGCATAAAAATGCTATAGCAAAGAGATCTTGCCATAAAAGGAATGCACATGCTCAGAAGGAAGAAGGAAGAACTAGAGCAATTCCAACAGCAACAGCAGACTCAGCTAGCTCAAAAGCAGCATCAACACCAAACAAAAACAATAACACAAGTGTTACAACAACACCAACAAAAACTAAATAAACACCAGCAGCAACAACAAGAGCAGCCACAATAACGGCAACAGCAAAAACATCAGCAGCCATAACAACAGCACCAACAGAAACCAGAACAGCAGCAGCAGCAACAACAAAGGGTTACACCCATAAACACATTTAAGATGGAACTAAAGGAAACGATAGAACTATGTAACTCGGCCATCGTCAATAATTTTTATACTAAAGGACTTAGCGTAACACTATAACACAGTGGGGCGCTATTATAAAATAAAAAAAATACTGAAGGATTCGACGACGGAGTTCTTCTCCTACGCCCCGAAGGGGGACAAGCTGCAAACAATGCTGCTGAGGGGATTAGAACCGTAGACTGATTCGGAGGAGCTCCTTGCACTGGTGAAAGAGAAGAAGTGCGAAGGGCTCCAATTCGTGGGGGTCAAGCCTTTCACCTCAGCCAGAGCCAAAAGGGAGGAGCGGCAACTGCCGATTTTCCTGGTCCAGCTAAGTCCCACCAGCAATCTGGATGGTCTAAGGTGTATTAAAGTATTAGACTATCAGGTAGTTCACTGGGAAAAATTAAAGAGGAGCGAAAACATTTTACATTTTATGGCAGCAGAAAGTGGAACTTAAATGTCCACCCGTGCATTTACAAACTCCAGCCGTTACTCCCCATGTTACCTACGCTCAAATGGCGGCAGGTAGGGGAAATACGGTACAACAAGCGAAGGTTGCTTCTTACGCGACAGCGCACAGAGCACCGGAACCAGTACCTGACATGCTAGCTATCTTGCTCTCTATCCAGGGGCAGATGGCTCAGCTCCAACGTCATTTACCTGAACAGACCGCGCGGATGGATCAAGTATACGCGCTGCTGCCTGGCCTAACGCACCTTTTGCCGTAATGGGTACGTACGTGGCGGAGCAAACCGTAAAGGTCCTTGCAGTGAATGTGAATTCACTGATTAGGTTCGAACGACGAGCCGCACTATTTAAGTTGCTTAAAGACCAAGCCCCCGATGTGCTTTTGGTTAGCGAAACTAAGCTTACCAAGAGACACAAAATGAGGCACAGAAGATACAAAATAGTACGAAGAAACCGACCCAACTCCATTCAGGGAGGTGGCGTTGCGATTTTCGTAGGAAAAGGTATACGTTTTAAAAGAGTATACAGTCGTGTAGTACGTAGGTTCCAAGTGCTGGAAGCATGCATCGTGTATATCCCTCTCCGTAGTGGAAAGCGGTAGTACATGGTGTCTGTCTACGCAATTAAGGCTACTCAATCCACCTTATTCATCTCAGAGCTTGAGACGCTTTTTTCGATTCCTGAGGCTGGAATTGGAAGACAACTATTTTATTACCGGCGGAGATTTCAATGCCAAATATAGTGATTGGGGAAATAATACACCAAACACTAGAGGGAACCTACTATTCAATTGGTGGGGTCAGCACAGTGTAATGTATCGACTCGGGCTTAAGGCGACGGATAGTCCGTCGTTTCCCAGGCACGGGTCCTATTTTGATTATCTGCAGTTCGACTCACGAATACAACTGACATGCACTAACCAACAAACTACAAACCGTCTACGCACTTACGTGTATGACATTGACCATTGCGGTTTCAGCACCGAAATAACTGTTCCAAACGAGATTGCGGAATTGGATGAGTTTGTTCAAAGGCATTCCTACAATTATAGTAGAGTGCGTTGTACACAATTCACCAGAGCACTGACTAGAGCACTCGCTTCGAATTCGCTCTACCCACCGTCCAACAGAAATCTGTCAAACGAGGAGATTGACAGGTATCTAAGACTAATGGACGAGACAATCAAACGAACAGTGGACAAAACGATACCTCGGTACCAACGCACTGACGAAGAAGACTTATTCCGCAACGCAACTATTGACGCACTGCACCGACAGAAAAGTAGGCTGCTGTCAAGACTAAAAACCTTGTACAGACAGTTTACTGACAAACATAACCCGGAGATATTACACTAAAATCGTCGATTAAAAACCTCCAAACATTAATAAAACTACAAAACAAAACTATAAAACAAAACAAAATAACTTGCTACAAGACCAAACTCCTGATGTGCTTTTCGCTAGCAAAACAAAGCTAACCGATAAGCACAAACTGGAGTACAATAATTATATTGTTAGAAGAAGAAACCGGCCCAGATCCAAACGTGGAGGCGGTGTCGCGATCTTCATTAAAGAAGGTATAAAATTTCACAGAGTGTACAAGGGCGTGTTGCGCAGGTTCCGGGTGTTGGAGGCAGTCGTCGTTTACATCCCGCACCGCAGTGTAAAGCGGCTGTACTTGGCCTCTGTTTATGCACCTGAGGCTTCACAATCCACCCTATTCATTACAGAGCTCGACACGCTTTTTCGACTTCTGAGGCTGGAATCGGGGGAGAATTATTTTATAATCGGCGGGGATTTCAACGCTAGACACAGAGATTGGGGAAATAATTTGCCAAATACTAGAGGGAACCTACTACTCGATTGGTGGGGTCAGCACGATGTCATGTACAGACTTGGTCTTAAAGCGACGGATAACCCGTCGTTTCCCAGAGGACTCGATGGAGACGCTACTCCGCAACCTTGACAAGAGCGCTCTCCTCAAACACGCTCCACCCACTGTCCAATAGGATTTTGTCAAACGAGGAGATCGACAATTACCTAAAACAAATGAACGAAACAATTAAACAAACTATGGACACTACAATTCCGCGGTATCGACGTACGACTAACGAAGACCTGTTCCGCAATCCTACTATTGACGCACTGCACCGACAGAAAAGTAGACTTCTGACAAGACTCAAAAACTTGTATAGACAGTTAACTGACCGACAAGACCCGGAGATTAGGACACTGAAGTCGTCGATTAAAAATATTCAAACGCTAATAAAAGAAAATTACAGAATTTCTGTAAGCTTGTATTGGAACAACAAGGTTCGGGCTGTAAACACCAGCAACCCGAATATGTTTCCGCAAATAAATAAACTATTTCGGAGAAAAAATCCAAACGACCTTCAGTGTCTTAAAATAGCCCGGACAACTGACAACGAACGGTTACTGACAATAGCAGGCATTGATCCAAATGAGGCCGTTGATGATGACGACTTTTTTGTGATCGAGGATCCACAGGAGAAGGTTGAGGCCATAGGGGCCACTTTCCAGGAAGTATATAAGGCCATTGATAACATTGGCCCTAATTACGACCTGGACAATCGCGTCTTGGTGCACGACTTCTGCATTCGAAATGAAATAGGGAACTGGCGATCCGAGGGCTCTGGTTTCACCCGGTTTAGCGACGAAAATATTTCAAATAATGTCAATTCCAGAGAGGGTGTCCTACCCCCGTTCATTTTGAAAGAAGGACTCCATGAGATCTTCGACACAATCAAAGTTAGGAAATCAGTGGGGACCGATGGTATTCCGAACATCGTGATTCGACATCTTCCTCTAGAAGCGGTGGACATCTACACCACCCTGTTTAATAATGCAATGAATAATGCACATTATCCAGCGCATTGGAAAACGGCGGTGGTTCAACCTATCCCCAAAAAGGGGAAGGATATATCCAATCCAGCGAATCTCCGGTCGATAAGTCTCCTTCCGAATATCAGTAAGGTTTTTGAAAAAGTAATCAATAGAGCTCTGTCTAGGTGGGTTGAGGACAAACATATAGTTCCGGATAATCAATTCGGTTTTAAGGCGGGACATGATATCTCACATGCCGCGTCTAAACTGGTGTCCGATATCCAATGGAATAAAGGCAAGAAATGTACTGGTGCCTGCCTTGTTGACTTGGAGAAGGCTTTCGACACCGTATGGTTAGAGGGTCTTTTCTATAAGCTGGCTAGGCTGGGGATCAGTAAACTACTCTCGTACATTCTTTATAATATGCTAACCAACAGACAGTTCGTCGTGAAAAATGGTGATGTGACTTCTGTTGGAATATTTCAAATTAAAAATGGTCTTCAGCGAGGTGCGGTTGCGACTTGATAGGTTCACTCTTGCAGCGTGACTTCGATAAGATAAGACGATTTTGCGATGACTGGAAGTTGAAAATCAACTTTCAGAAGTCGGAAACCATTCTCTTTAGGACGCCGTTGTCTAGAGCCTCAAGGGATACCAGAAAATATTGGAGAAAGTTCTCGATTATTGGACAACACGGACAGCCTCTTGCCTGTCGAAATGTAGTCAGATACCTTGGAATCTGGCTAGATCAGTTTCTGTATTTTGGCAAAAATGTAGATGCTGCTCTGGCCAGAGCTAAAGGTGCTTTTGCCCTTACAAAGAGACTGTTTTATAGCAGCCAACTCGATGCGAGGGTAAAGGTAATCTGCTACATGGCCCTTATCAGGCCCATGCTGGTATTTGGTTGTCCCGTGTGGTTCAATATACGAGCAAGCTTAATGGAAAAGATTCGGGTGTTTGAGAGGGCTTGCCTTAGGGCTTGTCTTCGCTTGTATAGAACACCAGAGTCGGAGTACAAAAAATTTTATCCTAATGAGGTCCTTTACAACAGGGCGAAACTAATACGAGTGGACAACTTCGTAATTAAGCTGACTCGAAGGCACATTGCAAGAGCAATGACGTCGACGAATAACCTGATATCTGGGGCTTACTACCCCAATTACCTTTACCACGAGAGTGTGCGCTTTGACGGCTTCGTTCCACCGGAAGAATTCCTCTACCTTGATCAGATAGGGTTGATCCAGGATAGATCAGCGGTCCCGTTAATCTTCCATGTCGCTCGGACAGCTGGGGACAGGCGACTCAACTACGACAGAGACGTCGCACACGGCAGTGTGGATCGCCTCAGGTTCAGTAGGGCGGTGGGGAATCGCGATAAGAGGGATGTGGTTCGGCAGCACCAGCATTTCTGGTGGTTGAATGATGAAGAAGATCTTTCGTCGTCGTTTCCGTCAATTACGGACCAGCCTCACTAATGAGGCAGAGCTGACCAATCTGTTTTCTCTGTAAACAGCGATGGCCGGCTTACATAGGTTTAGGTTAGCATTTAAGAAACATATACATATATTAGTGTATACAAAGGTGTATACTGATATATGTATATGATTGTGTATAATGTCCATGTGTGTTTATGTGTGTATTGTACATTTAGGTTAGGTAGGCTAAGGTTTATTTTAAGTTAGATACTAAGTTTTTATTAAAAAAAAAAACAAGTCCATATGCTAAGTTTTGTTAACAAATTTTTTTCTTAGCTTTAAGTATACAAAATAAATAGTTCTAAGAAAATGTAAATGAAGTCGAAAGACATAGTTATAAGAATTTAGAGTAGCTTAGAGTGCCTGTGTTTCGCCAGTAAGTTAGTGTAAGATTATTAAGTAATTGTAAGCTAGCATTTGAGCATTTTTTGTTAGAATGTAAGAGTTAGTGTTAAGAAAATAAAATGCATATAAAACTAACCGAACCACGATCTGGAGAATCGAGTCTTTGTGCACAATTTCTACCTTCGAAATGAAATTGTGAAACGGCGATTCGAGAGCAGTTCAGTGACGAAAATATGGCAAATAACGTCATCACAAACGATAGGGTACTACCCCCGTTCATTTGGAAGGAAGAGCTCCAAACGATCTTCGAATCACTTAGAAGTAAGAAATCAGTGGGAACCGATGAAATACCGAACATTGTGCTTCGACATCTCCCTCTAGAAGCGGTGAACATTTATACCATCCGTTTAATAATGCAATGAATAATGCACATTGGAAAGCTGCGGTGGTACATCCCATCCCCCAAACGGATAAAGACACTTACAATCCGGCGAATCTCCGGTCGATCAGTCTCCTTCCAAACATCAGTAAGGTTTTCGAGAAGGTGGTCACTAGAGTCCTGACTAAGTGGGTTGAGGACAAAAATATAGTTCCGGATAATCAGTTCGGTTTCAAGGCGGGGCATGATATCATTCATGCTGCCACCAAACTGCTTTCTGATATCCAATGGAACAAAGGCAAGAGACAGTGCACTGGTGCCTGCTTGATTAAAGTGGAGAAGGCCTTCGATACCGTATGGTTAGAGGGACATAACATCTACTGTCTCCAAACAGACACTAAACAAGTAAAACCCAATAATTACGTGCAATATTCTCCGCCAGGATACCCAAATGTTAGAAATAGTTTCCCTAGAATTAGTTATCCTTATCGTCAAAATATTCCTAATTTCCCACAAAATTTGCAATATAATAAACCAAATCATATAAGACAAAATTTCATTCCAACGCAAAACGCCAAAATTCATTTAACAAAAACCCTAACAACGTTTTTAACCCTCAAGGAGTTTCAAAACAACCCCAGTTACTCCAATGAGCATTGCCTCAGGAACAACGAATTTAAAACAACCTACAGCATACAAGCCCAAACAACCAAATTATCTTCCAACAATCAGTATGCGAGCAAAGTCATCCAATTATCCACAGCAACTTATGGGGGAAATACATAACCTCAATCAAATGCAGCAAGAAATCGAACCCCTTTATTACCCTGACACTCACATTCCTGAAGGATATAATATTCCCTATTTAGAAAATGACCCTGAACACTTTACAAGAAACCATGCTTGATCCTCTAAATAACTTTCAAGAACAATTTAAACAAATAGTAGACGACGACGATCCAAATTTTCCCAAGTTTGACTCTCAAAACCAACCGGTTATGTGAGTATATACACTCAAGGCAACACACTTCTCTATATTAACATACGAGTATCTTCACCATTTGGCAGAAATCTTAGATTCCTGATTGACACTGGAGCAACAACTTCCTTCTTAAACCCCGAATTTATTGATCCCATTAATCAAAAAATGTGCAATCCTATTACAATTACAACTGTTTCAGGTAAACATGAACTAAACAAACAAGTAACTTTACCAACCTATATCGAATTCAATGAACCCAGTGATGACACAACCGATTTCCTTTTACTAAATTAGAAGCTAAAGTTGATTTAGCAAAGAAACCCCTAAAACCCCGTGCCGCTAGCGGTCTGATGACCAAAAAGTACCTCATCTCGTCCTGGAAGTTGAGTGTTTCGAACTCGGACTCAGCTAAAAGGAACCACAATTGTATGGTGGCAGATCGGGGCTTATAAAATCGCTTATAGCTTGCTCTCAATGTTGTCCTACGTTGATTCCTTCTTGGCCTACAAGCGAGTTTTCTTGTCGGTGATGTTGCTGGACTCTGAAACTGCTTGTGAGTGTTCACTTTATGGTTTAAATTCAGGGTTAATACTTTTCAAGCTGCGTTTCATTGAACTTAGTATGTACATTGACCGTCGTAATCCTTTCAGATCACGTCGGGGTCATCAATTTGTGGATTGATAGAAATGACAAATGCACAATTTATATTTGACTTTATTTACGCATGAAAGATAGACTGATTAGGTAATTAAATGGACTAAACTATTGCAAATATAAAACACGTTAGATACATTTGAGATTTCTATAAACTTATTTTTAAATGTCTAAATCAGTGACAAAGTAAAGTTGAAAGGAGTGTGAATTCAATTTCGGTTATCAATATAAATATAAATATCAAAAGTGCAAAATTCCGTGTATTTGTAAACATAAAGTTGAGCGCAATCAACCGAAAGTGTTCTGTGTTGGTTGCAAGGCCTATTTTCATTGCAAATGTGTTAATATTCAACCAGCGGATATTGATTTTTTACAAAAAACGAATAAAAATTTCTGCTGCAAGAGCTGCTTTGCTGCGCTTAGGGCCTCTCTCCGTTCTCCCCCACCAACGAGTGAACAGTAATCACCACTAGCAGTGTCACCACTCACTACATTAAATGCAAAACAAAATTCAACAACAACAACACAAGGAAGTTCGCCATCCGCAAGTACAGGAAGATCATCAAACTTTCACACCATCGTCTTCGTCTATGAGACAAGCTGTAACATTGGAATCAATATACTCGTACAATGAAGTTGTTGTTATGCGTACTAAAAATGCACAAACTCTTTCAGTGATCACCTCTCTACAAGAAGAAAAAAATATTCTCTTACAGACTGTGCATGATCTTCAGAGAGAAATTGATTTCTTGAAACAAAACGGAAGAGAAAAGTGCATAGAAATTGTGGGTGTTCCTAATGTCAACAACACCAATGCCCTCTCCAGTGAACTGCAAGTGTTTTCAAAGGGTGTGTCAACTGATGTGTCCGAAATGGAAATTGATAATTGTTTTGTTAAAAATGTTAAAATGTCCAAAAATTCAAATATGAATAGTGTTAAACCTATTTTGATTGTTAAATTCGTGTCTAAAATCAAGAAAGACTTAACCCTCGACCCGTGTACTGTACTAAGAGGAAACTTCAAATCGAATTTTAACGTATTTATTGGTCTATGACATGCAAAAAAGGGATGATTTCCTAAAGAATACGATGCCCAAGTACATAAAAAACAAAAGTTGAGCTGATGTTGTATTTAGTTTTCGTATCTGGGAGCTATAAAAAAAAAGACCGTTATCGTGTACCTGGGCATTCAGTGCCCAAGATTTCTCGGTATAGTGGTTTTCGAAATTTGCTCTCACATATATTTAAATTTTTGAAAAATAAGGGATATTTACAACAACACATATATGAAAATAATCGCTGAAAAAGAAAAAAAATGAAAAAGGACTTGCACATCCATTCATTTTTATTACCTAACTCTCACTTCGCATGTGGCGGCCAATTGTTTTGAATAGCACTATACCTACATCTTTATTTAAACCGTTAGATTGAATGATGTTGAACAGAGATTAGATTAGATAATAATCTACATGCACTTGATCAGCAATTATTCAGAGGATTCTGAAGATTCTGAAGCAGATATTGATGATGGAGAGCTTTCAGAAGTTGACCCTGATTATGTTTCAGATGTACCTCTTCCTGATTTGCGCGTTGAACAAGTAGGCGATGACTTGCAGCAAGAAGAAGAAATACGAGTACATATGCAAAGCGAATCTGCTGAGCGGCATCAAGAGGATTTTCAGGAGGATGAACCTATTGGAACAAACAGAGGAATACGCTACACAGCTAGGAACTTCCGTCATTCTGATATTTGGTGATCTATACCAGATGAATTTCAGAAATCCAGGGCAATAAATGATCAAAACCAACGAAAGAGACATGAGCCAAGATGCAAACAAATATTATCAAAAAAAGCGGATGCGTTTAGATGTTTGATAAGCCTAGAAATTATTGGTAGCTATGGTAGAGGGCCTATGAAGACAATCGTTTGTCAGCAACATCAAAGATACTTCGTCGATGGTATATTGCAGTATTACTGTATGCAGGTGCCGAAAATTCGTCAAAAGAATAAGCTAAGGACTTATTTGATCAACGCAATATGCCCTTTTATAGAGCTACCATGTCTTTAGAACGATTTGAACAAATATTCCGTTTCGTTCGGTTCGGCGATTCAAGAACTAGAGCATTCCGTATGCAAACTGATAAGCTGGCAGCTGTTAGATATACTCGTACTTGGGACGTATTTCAATCAAATCTCACTGCACTCTATCATCCATCAAAAGAGCTTACTATAGACGAACAACTAGTAGCTACCTGAGGCAGATATTCACTTCGACATAATATGCCTAATAAACCTGGCAGATATGGTTTGAAAATATTTTGGGTTGTAGATGCCAAAGCCAATTATCCTCTGCAGGGAAAAATTGGTGACGATCGTGCAGATGGCATAGCACACGGCCTTGTGATGCATCTTTTTAAAGGTTTCTTGAACGAAAATTTTAACGCTAACACCGATAATTTTTTCTACATCTGTGCCATTGGCTTTAGAGCTAGCAAGTAGAAAGACTACACTAGTGGGCACAACAAGAGGCAACAAACTACAATTACCAATGCAGTTTACAAAAAATGACAGAGAATTCAAAAGAACACGGGAAAAATTTAGTTCAATTTGTTATTTCTCACGGTGCATTCAGTTAGTTAGCTATGCGAGTAACACTAAAATAACGTTCTTTTGTTGTCAACTTTACACCACGGCGAGGACATTGATGAGGAATCGCAGAAGCCGGTTATTATTATACATAGACTATAATAGAAATAAGGGAGGCGTAGACACTTTTGATCAAATGGTTACACTCTACAGCTGCAAATGAAAAACTAACCATTGGCCAGTCACATTATTTTACAGCATCATAGATACTACAGGCCTAGCTGCCTACCGATCATATGATATAAGCCAACCGGAATGGTATATAACCAAGAAAAGATCGGGGGATAAAAAAGGATTTATCAAAGAATTAGAATTAGATTTAGCCGCTAAGCATTTAGAGAAAAGAATTTTAAAATCAAGTTTGCGAAATTCTGTGAAAACGGCGATGACAGGATAACGAAGGATAACAAAACAACTGCAGTTTGCAATTTGAGTTATTTTCCCACCAGCACAAAGCACTACATAAGAATTTGCGAACGATATTATATAAGAGATGAATCACCTGCTGAAGCTATCGACTTTCTAATCGAGATGATGTTGATGAAACATTTGCTTCTACATCAAAACCAAAGCGCCGTAGAAATCAATCACCTACCTGAACATTCAACTGTACAAAATATATTTATATTTATGTTTTTTTAAGTATGTATATAATTTAGATTTAAATAAACAACATTTTTTTACTTTGAGCTTATTTGAAAAATGCAATCTTCCATACTTATTTTACAGGGCACTGAGTGCCCAGGTACACGATAACTTAAAATTTTACAGTACACGGGTCGAGGGTTAATTATGAAAAACAAAATTCTACAAAAAAATAACTTAACTTCTAAAATATTTGGCTGTGATAAAGATAGTAAAATTTATATCAATGAATGTTTAAATGGTAAAACGAAATTTCTATTAAATGCTGCACAAAAAATTAAAAAGAAAAGATGTACAAGTATGCATGGGTTAAAAACGGGAGAGTGTACATGCGAAAGGGGGATAAGGACAACTTAATTGTAATTAACTCTAGTGAAGATTTTTTAGTCCTCAAGTAATGTGGAATATTTTCAAAGTAATGATGTCGATATCCCCTCTGTAAATTCTATTGATGTTGATAACCTCGATCTCTTTTTTAACCAAGCATTCTTATCTAATTTACTTATTGTCCATTTAAACTCGTTTGAAAATCAGCCTGATTTGATTTTTGTTGTCAGAAACCTGGATTTACGAAGAGGAAAAATCATTTTTTGTTATCGAAGGGTACCAGCCTACATTTTGCTGTAATAATAAATATGCAGCTGGTGGCGTTGCTGCATTTGCTAAAGACTCATTTAACGTTGATCATTACGTATTTAACTTGAATAGCTTGGACGCGTTAAAAATTAGAATTGATAACTTTAAATTGACACTTTTTTGTATTTATAGATTTAATGAATCAACTTTATCAAATGATACATTTTTTGAGGACTTGGGTGATATTAACTTAGACATCTTACAAAATTCCTCTTTTGTAGATAAGTATTTGTTTTTGTTATCCTCGTTTGGATTTGAGTCATGTATAAATAGACCTACTCGTTATTCATCCTCCGTTAATACTTGTATTGACCATATTATGGTTCGTTTTTTCAACTCCCAAATAACTCAAATCTATAACTCTGTTGTCGATTTGCAAGTAACCGATCATTGTAAGACATGTCTTAGCATAAAATTTTCTTGTTTTTCTATCAAGAAACCATTGTTGTTTAATCGTTCGTGTGTTAAAACTGATTTTGTCTCACTAAATAATCTTCTTCGTTTCGAATGTTGGGAAAGTGTATTTAATGAAAACGATCCTTCCTTAGCCTTCTCTAAGTTTAATATATGTAGCGTCAGCCTTTTAGAACAAATAAATATGTTTCATTGTGATGTTCGATTTGTGTTCCGTTACTGTACCAAATCCAATAAATGTACCCCTTTTTAAAAACAGACCTTTTCCCCTCCCAATCTATCAATTGGTCCTACTAATCTCTCTTTCCAAACTTACAACAAAACCTAACTCTATCAAACGTCCCACTATTTTCGAATTCCCTCATTCCACTTTCTTCGTAGGCTCACTCTCTCCCTGTGTTCTTGTTACTATGGTGTATATGGTATGTCTCTTTTGTCGTAGAGAGTTGTGTTGACCAATGTAAATCCAGGAGGAGGTGGTGGCAAGCTTCGCTAAGGAGATAGATCGTGTGGGAGGCAGTTTATTACAGGTATAAGTTTAGGCATGAACCCACAGTTCACAGGCAGAGATTAGAGAGGGGAACAGAAATAGGCTAAAGAAGCAAAGAAATGGGACATTTTTTTTTTACTTAGAGAACGAGACCAATTATATAGGTCAATGGCCTTTACGGGTTTTGATCAGCTGATGGAATCAGCAGATGACATAGTGACAAGGTCGTATTGGGTGGGACTTTTTTCTTTTTCCCTTTTTGGGAGTTAAAAAAAATCGAGACAGTCGATGTCTGAGGATAGAGTGACAAGGTCGCATTTCATTCGGGTCCTTTTTCAGTTTTTTTAGACTTTGGAGATTTAGTCGGCGCGAAAAGTGGTTACACAAAAAAAAAAAAAGAAAAGGATTGTACACAGTCGGCGCGCAAAGTGGTGAAAAAAAAAAAAGAAAAACAAAAAGGATTTAAAAAGGTCGGCGCGAAAAGTATATTCGCGGCCGTATTCCTTCTCTTTAAAGAAAAAAAAAAACTGGAACCCGTTCGCCAACAGTCGGTGAAACTTCTCCCCGGGCAAAATAAGAAAAAAACAAAAAAAAAAATAACGCAAAGTGCCGCGGTGCAGAAAAAGAAAAAAAAAAGAAAATTGAACTATCCCTATCCGCCCCCCCATCACACCTACGCGGTGCCATTTTTTTTTGTTACCGGTGTAATAAGGGCAACCCAAAAATAAGCTGGTGGGCGAAAAGTCCTTGTGGTGTGGTGCAAATTACAAAAATAAAAACACAAAAAAAAAAAATAAAATAAAAAAATCATAGTGCGAGATACGATTTCCCCATATACTCCTAAAGCTGCATCGCCTGCAAGAGGTGCTCCGCGGGACAACTGCAACCACAACAACAACAACAAAAACATTAATTGAAAAAAAAAAAAAAACAGTGTTGAAATTAGTGGATTAGTATAGTAGATACATATGTACATATATGTAGATATTTTGAATTTAGAATAACGTATTTTATTTTGTATGTACATAGGTTTCAGTTTTTTTAATTAAATTGTGTAGAGTAAGGTTAGGATTAAGTAAGTTGGTTTTTTTTTAATTTTTTTTTTGAATTTTATTTTATTTTTGCTTGTGCGCGGGAACAAAAAAAAAAAAATATTTACTACATTAAATTTTATCAAGTGATTCTTCAAGTGCTGGCGCCAGAACTACGAGGGATCCGCTAAAACCGGTAAGTCCTAGAAGTAAGTTTTTTTTGGATTGGCTTGAATTAAAATAGTCATAAGATACTAGGGTAAATAGAATAAAATTCAAAAACAAAAAGCCACGATTATTGTACTATAGATATTAAGTTCCTTTTTTTTGTGAATTTTTTTTTTTAATAAACCCAATTATAGTTGTTATGAGTTGAGTTAAGTGTTTTATTATAATAATGGAGTAAAACCGTTGTCGCAAGTGGTGTGTGGATGGGCGGACCGACCGTCCTTCGATGGGGCGACTGTGACCGGACGTGACGTACACACGAAGACGACATAACGAATATGACGTGACTGACTTCCGCTGATTGTTTTTTTTACAGGTGGTGACTGGGAGGAATTTCTCTAGGGGCTACCATTCACAGATCTGGCCAGAATGGTAGCAATTGGTCGCATCCAAGTGCGATAAGGGTGGGTTGGCCATCCTCAGCCAACAACACCCGTCTTATTTCAGGTCGTAACGAGCTGTCATCGCCGTGTGATACTGGGACACATTATTCGGTGTAGGGTACATAGGGTTAAGTTAGCGTTAGGTCTAGTTATAAGTCGATATTTAAGTTCGGTATGTAGGGTTAAGGTTAGTGTAGGTTTAGTTAGCTACATCGCGCTAGTCCCGGTCTTGCACAGTGGTGATAGCACACAGATGTGATCCGGCTATTTCTTTTCTTCTTTTTTTCTATCATCTTTCTCTCCTCCTATCTTTTAAGTCCGTCCGTAAAATAACGTAGCTTCCTCCAGGCTATCTTTGTTTTCTCTTTTTTTTTATAATTCGGCACGAAACAAAAAGGTAAGTTGAGTTGCGATGCACGGGGTAGTGGCAAGAACCTACCCAACCCGACGAGCTAGAGAACGACGAGAATGAAAAGTATTGGTAAATGGAAGAAACTTAAAACGTGGATATCTTTTGAGTTACTTAAAAAAATTAAAGAGAACAACAAATTTTATATAAAAAAGAAGAAAAATCCCAATAATATTAATGTCACTTCTGCTTACAAGCAACTATGCAAAGATATATCAAAACAAGCTTAGTTTTAGTTTTAGTTAGTTAGTTATAAATGACTTTTATTTCATTTTAAGTAGTTTACAAAAACAGTAATTTCTAAGTCTCTTTTTTGGCATGGCTGATAGCCGTCTACCAGATTGACAATTATTTGTATATCAATAGACCGGATATATAAAATTAGTACAAAAATAAAAACATAAAGAAAAAATAGACTACATTATGTAAATATAATTTAAAAGTCCTCCTCGATAATACGTCTTCTATAGCGAAGGGCATTCAGTGCAAAATTGTACAATAAATCCCATTCTTGCTGTCCATTCAAAATGCGGATTGCTTCTTCTTCATCTATGATGCTTGCACCAAAGAATTGTAAACGGAATTCCCTTAAAATGGGGCAGATGGCAAGAAAATGAAAAATATCTTCTCTTACTTTTAGGTTGCACATATTGCACAGGATTGGTAGTTCTGGGCGATGTGGTATAAAATTCAGACTTATCAGCTCTCCTCTCAATTTTTTTATCTGCTGAGTAGGAATTTAAAAAATATGTACTTTCTTGCAGATGATATTTTAATTTACTATAATACATCCTGTGCTGAGATGATTGGGCTTCATTCGCAAATTTGTCATACAAGTATTTAGCATTTTCTTTAAGTAAGGATGAAAATTGAGTTCTTATTAAATTAGGCTCCAAATTTTCTGTAATTTCAAGGCTAAGGCCACACTCTGACGCTAGATTCCACCACTCATTCACGAAAATAGCTCCTGTTGCAATAATGTGTGTAAGGACGATTTTCGGCAACCTTTTTCCATCCATTGACATTACTTTGACTACATAGTCAAAGTGTAATTTGAGAGTCTCTAAGAATAAAGGAGGCATTCCAGTTTCCAAATATAGCATATAGTTTGGTGTATTACACGGTAAACGAAATATTCGCTTCAAGAAGTATCGAAATAAGATCTCTACTGCTGGGAAAGGACGATATCCCCAAACTTGAGCTCCATATAACAGTATTGACGTAGCGGTTGCACGAAACAGTTTATATTTTGAACTATGAGACACATAGTTATTCGAAATGCAACGCCCCCAGACGGAAGAAATTGCTCGTTTAGCATCTGATAACTTTGCCTCCAAGTGTTTGTTTAGATTTAAATTGCTTGTTACCAGAATCCTAAGGTATTTATACCAGCGCACATTTTCAATTATCTCGCCGCAGCACGTCCATCTTTCATATCTGGAATATCTGCCGCCTCCATTTCTGAATACCATTGTCTTGGACTTCTCTAGGTTAACAAGCAAGTTCCAGCATTTACAGTATTCGCTGAGCCTATTTATCATGAGTTGCATACAATTTGCCGTGTCAGCAAGGAAGACAATGTCATCCGCATACATCAGCGCCGGGATCTTCGTTCAGCAAAAATTAATTCCTTCGCCTACAGCATCTGTTATGTCGTTGATGAACAATATAAAAAGTAATGCGCTCAAAATACACCCTTGCCTCACACCCATTGTTGATGTAAATTCTTCAGATATGGATTCTCCATCCCACACAAACGCAACATTGTTTTCATACATTGCTCTTAGAGTATGAATGACTTTACTCGAGATCCCAATTTTGTACAGTTTGTAAAATAGTGCTTCACGTGGTATGGAGTCAAATGCCGCTCGGAAGTCAAGAACGCGTACAACTTTTTATCGTTCTTTTTATAAATTTCTGCAATATTATTAAGAACAAATATTTGGTCGACACTGGAATAGTTTTCTCTGAAACCTGCCTGAAATTCTGACAAAATCTCGTTACTTTTAACCCACTGAGCTAGTCTGTTATATACTAGGGCAGAAAAAACCTTAGCTGACGTGTTCAGAAAAGATAATCCTCTATAATTATTTGGATCGTTGAAGTCTCCTTTTTTATGTAGTGGATATACTCGTATTATTGCTTTTTTTAAACTTTCCGGTATATTTGCCGACTCATATATTCGATTGTATTCTGACGTGAGCGCATATACGAATTCAGGAGTACAGTTTTGATAAAACTCATAGGGAATACGGTCTTCTCCTGGCGCTTTTCTACTTTTTGAATTATCGATTACTTTCTGTACTTCTTGAATTGAAAATGGTGCATCCAGAAAATCGTTTGTAAAGAGAGGAGCTGCATACTGGAATAAAGCTGAACTTTGTGTGGTGTTGAGAAGGCTGCGAAAGTGTTCTCTCAAAAGTGAGGCTTTTAACGTGGTAGCGATTGTATTTGTTTGTCCATTTACCAAACTACCAAACCAGTTTTAGTAATAATTCTAGTTGGGTGGTGTTGGTTTCATTTGATGAACCGGTTACGATGCATTTAATTTCGAGGGGCATGTGATCCTACTCGGAAATCGGCCACAAGTTGTTTCCAAGTTCCGGAGATAAAACAGTAGTCAATTACAGATGCGGCTGTTCCCCGAATAAAAGTATACTCGCCATCACAGTCACCTTCACAGCATCCATTCAAAACGTTACAATCGAAGGCATCAACCAGCTCAAGTAGTTTTGTACCCTTATTGTCACAAACTTCGTCTTTCGATCTACGACTCACATGTATGATTGGAACATTATATCCGCTTACAAAGTTGTTCTGTGACACACCAATCCGTCCATTGAAATCCTCTATAAGCATAAGATTTACTACGTCTATATTGTGTAACGTTTCATTAAGCTTGTCGTAATCGCGTTGCCAGTGACTGCTATTAATGTAAACAGGTATTATGGCGAGGGCGATGTTGTTAATTTTAACGTATATTACATATTCTTCCGAGCTTCTAAAATTTACTTTCACGTCATAAAGATTTTTACGATAACCGAATAGTTCTCCTCCACTACCCCTACAAAAATTTGCCGATTTGATTGCAGGTATCCATTTTAGTTCAAAATTCAGAAACTTTTTTTTAAAGATTTCCTCTTCATTTTCAAGTGCATGCGTTTCACAAAGCAGAAATACTCGTATATCAAAATTCTTAACATAATTAAAAAAATTCACAAACATTAGCTTATTTTTTAAGCTAGCGATATTATAACTTAAAATTCTTAAATTACTAGTGTTTTCAGTCTGGTAGACGGACGTTCCTTATGCATCATGTAAACGAGAACTTATGTGTCCAGCCAAATTGGTTGCAGCGGCTGTCATACTTTTGGCAGCAATGACAGGTTTGACACTTGTTGAAAGTTTGTTTACATTTGCATATTCGTTTAACAATTGTTGCAATTCTGAAACGTCTACAAAGATATCTTTTAGTGCATTTAATCCGTTTTCTTCGCCATATCTTAAGCCTTCTGACATATCCCAAGTAAAAACTTTATCAGCAATATGAAGGTTATCGTCTCATCGTCTCAGCGTAATTCTCATCTTTGAGCCTTTTGCGCGGAGTGCCTTCATTATCGGGATCAGTTTGGCTCTTCTTTGACGCATATTAAAAGGCATGTCCTTATGAATGCTGATTTTCGAACCTTTTAATTTTTTAGCATTATGCAATACGTTCCATGCCCCAGTTCGTGTCCGCATCTTTATAATAATTGTTGCAGTTCGTGTGTTACGATTTCTAACACTGTATGCAGACTCAATGTCGGTACAAGTTTCTTCATGTAAAAACGATTACTATGTGAACAAGTTTCGTGAGGTTAAAGGTGACTCAAAAAAAGAATGGGAACTAATAAGAGGCATATTTAATAAGTCTGTTGCGAAAGATCGAATGATTAGTTTGAATGAAGAGAACATTTTTATAACCGACAAA
Source organism: Volucella bombylans (assembly GCA_949129095.1). Classification (NCBI taxonomy): domain Eukaryota; kingdom Metazoa; phylum Arthropoda; class Insecta; order Diptera; family Syrphidae; genus Volucella; species Volucella bombylans. The sequence goes on from CASBSA010000034.1 coordinate 24,397, forward strand.
AAGGCCCTTTCTGAAAAATTCAATACTTTCTTTTCCTCTGTAGGAGAAAAAGTAGTCTCTGACAGTTCAGTTTTCTGCTGTGATAGTAACTGTTTTGTCGATGAAGTGTCATGTTCGCAAAGTTTCTTCTTTGATATGGGATCATCCTTCGAACTACATATATAAAATTATCTTGTCTCTTAAAAACTCAAATTCACAAACAACTGGGAGTTTTTCAAATAATTTAATAAAAGAAATAGCTTTAAATATCTGTGATATTTTATGTTTTTTGTATAACAAAAGCATTACTTGTGGTATTTTTCCGGAATGTTTAAAGGTTGCTGAAGTAATTCCTTTGTTCAAGAAAGGAGATAGTAGTTCAATAAATAACTACAGCCCTATTTCCCTACTACCAGTTTTCTCGAAAGTATTTGAAAAAGCGTTAAAAATAAGAATGGTCAAGTTTTTAGAAAAAAATAATTTTTTTAGTGATTTTTTTGTTCTGATATTTATAACAGCTTTAATAATAGATATTATACCGCTGCGCTTTTTGTGGACATAACAAAAGCATTCGATACTGTTGATCATATTATACTCCTAGATAAACTGTACAAATGTGGTTTTAGGGGTACAATTCATACCTGGTTTCATTCATATTTATCAAATAGGTCTCAAAGAGTGAAAATCAATGTTTTTTTAAGCTCTATAAGAACTGTATCTATGGGTGTTCCACAGGGTTCTGTGCTGGGTCCTTTATTATTCTTAATCTTTATTAATTCCTTTTTTGCGCAAAACTTTCATTGTAAAGTTACTGGATTCGCAGACGATATGGCATGTGCTTTTTCTAGTGATTCTGTTTTGAACCTCTCCTCAGATATCAATCATGACCTTGAAATGCTTAGTCATTGGTTCAAAATGCACAAAAGGGTCATAAGTGATAAAACCAAACTTATGTTTTTCAGTACCAATGGCCAGCAAGTAGACTATGGACCGTTCCTTTTCCACTGTGGAAAATGCCTGAGATTTAAGCATAGTGCTACTGTTTGCAGTTCTGAAATCAACACTCAGACTATTTTTGAGCAGTATCCATGTTCGAACAAATGTTTCTGTATTATTAAGGTAAGAGAATTCAAGTACATTGGTGTTATTCTGGACTGGATGATGAATTGGTCAGCTCATACAAATACTCTCAAAAAATATCTTATGGCAACTACTAGACAGCTCTACTTTTTAAAAGCGTATTGCGTATTACAGGAACTTCTAAAGTGTATTTATAATGGTTTAGTTTATTCTAAGCTTGAATATGGCATAATTGTTTGGGGTGGCACTCATTACAACAAAATGTTCCCTGTTCTTGTGTCTCAAAAACATGTCATTAAAATCTGTTTCACTTCTAGTTCCTATGAACTATAGAATACAGATACTTTTTTAAATATACTATATATGATACTGTATTTAGTTTCTAATTTATTATATTTTGTTATGATTGTATTTTTTGAAAAAGTAAAAATAAATTACACTTATACTTATACTTATTTGTTATTAACAAATGAACGTGACCTTGGTGCAATATCGAAAAAGTTGCCAAACATCATAAAGATTCGTAATGGATACTTCTTTTGTCATTGTTTATACCTTAAAGGTCTACAAGTTTTCAAGACGCAGCATTGTATAGACAGTAGCTTTATGCAATAAGTCCACTGGTATCTAGGCCACATTAACCTGCAAGCACCTGTCACATTGGTCGTTCCTAGACCTCCGTGAGGAATAGACGTGTTTCGGCTTTCAAAGTGGAAAAAGTAAATCAGAAAAAAAAAATATATATATATATAAAAGTGAATTAGAAACATTTTACCCAAGTGGATCGGTGGCCTAGTGGTGGTGGTGTCCGCCCGATAAAGCAAAGGCCGTGGATCGAACCCACGAAGAAATTACATTGAATTTTTTATTTTTAAAAGTTTAAAATATAGTGAAAACAAAAAAATTAATTACGGAAGAACGATCGTACGATGAGTGATAGCAAGTGGTCCGCTAGTCCAATAGCGGGACCAGCAGATGACATGATGTCATCGGAAAATGACAATGAAGGTACTTACTCTAGCTTACTGACACTTACCGAGCGCTCTAAACTTAACAATTTCAATTCTAGTTTGCCTTTCGACCTTAAAACTATCTTACGATTAATCTTATCTATATATGAAATTTCTAAGAAAATAATTTTTGGAAAAAACTTAGATACCATATCTTTTTATAATTTTGCATAAAACTTAAAACTATGGCCCTATTCTACTTAACCTACCTAAGCTACTTAAACTAACTTAACTATAATTGGGATGGTGAGCACTCGTAGCCTCTTGCACAGGGTGGTCACCATCCCAATTGCGATTTCGAGCGCCCGTCATTCGTCAACATCGTGCACACGCACCACCAAGATTTAACCAATGCGAAAAACCACTGGTCACTTCTCAGGGGTACGGCCTCATGTTAACGAACGCGGCCTTTCCACGAAATCCCCCTAACTATCCCTAATCTAACTTACAACTAAGAGGAATATGTTACCTTAGTAACGTACCGACCTAGGAGATCGAGCCAACCCTTTCTCATTCTTGAAGCCACCAGAATTCGGTGTACTGTTTCTCGGCATCGATCCGATCCCTGTCCGCAATCGCGGGACTAAAACGGAGGAGCTCCTGAGCATTGGCAACATACCCGTCGTAGGTGAGCCGCTTGTCCCTCGCACCGCGGTAGCAGTGGTATATTACCGGGATACCATCCCTACTTTGTATTAACCCTTTAACATCAATATGGAGAAAAGCCTCTGGCGGAATAAAGCCCGATAAGAGTAAGCTCTCGTGGTACATTTCATTGGGGTAATAAGCCCCAAAGATCAGGCCATTGCCCTTGCAACGTGTCTTCGAATCACCTTAATCAGGAAATTGTCAATCCTATTCAGATTAGCCCCATCGTAAATGACTTTGTTGGGATAATATTTTTTGTACTCTGATTCTGGTGTTCTGTACAAGCCAAGACAAGTCCTAAGACACTGCCTTTCAAACACCCGAATCCTTTCCATCTGATACGGCGCTACATTGAACCACACGGGACAACCATACGGGATGACTGGCCTGATTAGGGCCACATAGCATATGACTTTCACCCTGGAGACAAGTTGACTGTTGTGAAACAGCCTTCTTGTCAGGGCTAAAGCCTTCTTGGCTCCAGCAAGACAAGCATCTATATGTTTGTCAAAATACAAATACTTATCGATCCAAATACCAAGGTATCTCACTACGTTTCTCACCGCTAATGGCAGTCCGTGCTGTCCAATGATGGCCAAATTTCGCCAGTTATGTCTGGTATCCCTAGAAGCCCATCTCAATGGAGTCCTGAACAAGATTGTTTCCGACGTTTGAAAATTGATTTTCAATTTCCAGTCATCGCAATACGCCTTAATATAATCGAAATCATGCTGCAGAAGAGTACTGATGATTTTGATTTTTGGACCTGATCTGTACTCCACTAAATCGTCTGCGTACGCTATGGCATGATTGAGGGAACCTACTAGATCACTTGTGTAAACGTTAAACAATATTGGAGAAATCACAGCCCCCTGTTGTAAGCCGTTTTTAATGTCAAAGATCTTGCTCGAAATAACATTGTTACATTTAACAACGAACTTCTTTCCCATAAGCATGTCGTAAATCATATATAGCAGAGGTTTCGGCATACCCATTCTCGTCAACTTATAGAAAAGCCTCTCTAACCATACGGTGTCGAAGGCCTTCTCAAAGTCAACGAGGCAGGCACTCGTACACTGGTTCTTGCATTTATTCCATTGTATGTCGGAGACCAGCTTTGACACAGCATGAATAGTGTCATGCCTCGCCCTAAAACCAAACTGATTTCCGGAATCATATTATTTTCCTCAACCCACCTTAACAGCGCTCTATTAACCATTTATTCGGAAGCAAACTAATTAACCGGAGATTTGCAGGGTTAGTTCTAACTTTATCCCTTTTCGGGATGGGATGTACCACTGCTGTTTTCCAATGCGTCGGATAATATGCATTATTCAGCGCATTGTTAAACAGCGTAGTAAATATATCCACTGCTTCCAAGGGCAGGTGTCTTAATACGACGTTTGGAATACCGTCTACTCCCGACGACTTTTTGTTTTTCAGAGACTCGAAGATGCATAGGAGGTCATCTTTTCGCACGAAAAAATGCGAGGAAGCTCGCTCATTGGCGATGCTAAAGTTTGCAGCGTTTTCTTCACTGAATACGGTGAAACCGTTATTCTCGGATCGCCAATTTTGAAGTTCGTTGCGCAGATAATAGTGATTTACGTAGGCCCTGTTGTCAATGTCGTAATTACGGCGAACCGGATTGTTCTCCGTATACACGGCCTCGAAAAAGGCTCCCAGTAAATCTACTTTCTCCCGTGGGTCTTCGACCACGAAAAGACCGTCGCCTGAGTCGGCACTCTCTGGACTTATGCCGAGGGTCAGTAGTATCTGTCTGTTTTCTGTCGTTTATGCAATTCGGACACACTGAATGCCATTGTGATCTTTCCTCCTGAACAATTTATTTATCTGTGGGAACATATTCGGACTACTGGATTTTATAGCCCGAATCTTATTGCCCCAGTACAGACTTACAGACTTACTGTAATTTTCTTTAATTAATTGTTTTAGGTTTTTGATCAGTGACTTTAGTGTTCTTATTTCCGGGTCGTTTCTGTCAGTAAACTGTCTGTGCAGCTGTTTAAGCCTCGATAGCAGTCTTCTTTTGTGTACGTACAATGCGTTGATTGTTGGAGTTCTGTACTTTTCGACCTAGCTTTCGCCGGAGTATTCTATCCGAGGGATAGTCTGCTCCATAGTTCGTTTGATAACGTCTTACATTATCAGTAAACTACGGTCGATTTCTTCGTTTATCAAGTTTCTGTTAGTCGGGGGATCAATTCCATTCAAACGTAAATTACGCTTTAAGATTCTGGAGAAGCACGGCCACCGTACCTTACGGTAGTCGTATGGGTAAACTTGATCGTACTGCTCCAGCTGCGTTTGCTCATTTGGGATCCGTATTGTGGTGGCAAGTCCGTAGTGATCACTATCGTACTCGAACGCACGCAAACAGTTCCTTGTGTTAGTCCACGTTAGTCAGTTCTAGTCTACTGTCTATTAATGCCAAGTCCAGGAAAGAACCGCCCAAAAAATAATAATTTTCATCCGATTGGAGCTGAAGGCAACGAAAAAGTAATTCGAGCTTAGTTATAAATTGAATGGGATTAGGTGCTTCGGGTACATAAAGCGACACCACATACACTCGCCTTCGACTATGAAGAGGAATGCATACGATGCATGCTTCCAACACCCGGAACCTCATTAAATCTCCGCTATATATGACCCTATGGCGCATACCTTTGCGTAATAAGATACCAACCCCACCCCCTTGTGAGGAGTGTGGACGGTCCCTTCTATAAATATTGTAGCCACTGTAGCCAATTTTGTGATTCTAGTTAAGCTTAGTTTTGCTTACCAAAAGCACATCTGGGCATTCACTTAACAACATATTTTGTGGGTTGGCCCTTCTCTCGATCCTGATTAGTGAGTTAACGTTTAACGCAAGGATCTTCAGATTAACCTCATTCAACGTAGCAGACATTATATCGGCGTGCCAGACTTGTCAAACAGGGTCGAATAGATGACGGCAATTCGAGCCGCTTGTTCATTTAATTGTTTCTGAAAATGATCGATTTTTCCGTGCAAGGACAGAAGGATCGCTTTCAAATCCAGATCCGCTTCCGGTGCTTTTTCGGCTACCTTTGGCATATTTTTTGCTGTAATTGATACCATTTGGGCAAAGGATACACTGGGTGCCACAAAATTAGAGAAAGCACGGCTCTTTTGACGCTTCTCTTCTTCGATCAACTGTTTTTGAGCCTGAACTTTCTTTTTGAGCTCCTTTAACCTAGGACAACCCCTGAAATTGGCAGGATGCCCCCCCCACACGAACTTAAGGTCGTCGCTCTCTAACCTTTTAAGCTCTTCTTCAAGCTCCTCCGTCTTTATTGCAGGATCTATGCCTTTTAATAGCACCGTCTGAAGCTTTTCACCCTTAGGAGTATATGTATAGTACGAGTATTCCGTATCTGCTTTTCCTAGGGCGGTACGTACTTTCCGGTAATCCTCCATATTACAACAAATAATAATATGCTTATTTGCACTTAATCTCTTAACATAAAAATTCTTAGTTACTAACTTACATAACCTAATACTATCATTAATTTCTAAATTACTTACATTAACTCATTACTCTTTAGCTCCCCTTGTTTTCAAGCCGCTGGTTTTGTTTTTGATGTTGTTGTTGTTGTTGCTGTTGTTGCTGCTGCTGCTTTTGGCTTGTTAATTGCTTTTCTTTTTGCATTGACATTTCTTTCATAGCTTCTGTCTTCTGCTGTTGTAGTTTTTGTTGTTGCTTTTGCTACCGCAACTTCTCTCTGTTCTCCAGGAGCTCTTAAGTTGCCAAACACCATAAAGATTCGTAATGAATACTTCTTTTGTCATTGTTTATGCCTTAAAGGCCTGCTAGTTTTCAATACGTAGCATTGTATGGACAGTAGCTTTAGACAATAAGTCCACTGGCATCTAGGCCACATTAACCTGCAAGCACCTGTCACATAACTATCATACATGCATACTTCTTCACTTTTCATACAAACAAAGCATCATAGTTGCTTTTAATTCAGTGCTTTTCCCACCCACGGTACGATAGAAGACTATCACTTAAACGTTGTAGCGTTAAAAAGTTAGGCGCACGCACAGGTCTAGTGTTTTGACTTCAATTAAAATTTGATTTGTTGCGATTTTTGATATATTTATATCTACATTGTTTGTTCAACATGCGCTTAATAAATTCAGTTGCATGTTTAAGGCCATAAAGGCAGGAAACCATCTTGACTGGAATTTGTTTTGCAACAAATAAAATGGCTTTATTTATTGATTGATGGCTTTATTTACTGTAATTTTATTACGATTTCCATTTCCAAAGGTTTGATTGTATGCATGGGGCATACAGAGGTATGGATTACTAACTGTAGAGTGTTTTGAAAATTGCGAGCCACCTGGTCTAATAGACAAATAGACACGCGAGGATAACATATACAATACGTCCATTAGAAAGTGTATTTTGCATCGAAGTATTATTTTGTAATATCCACGTTATGAATTCGCAAAGAATTATATGCGATAATCAGAGGATACTCTTTCGCGTAATTATTGTAATAATTTTCCGACCATAAATGCGTATCGAGGAATTATTAACAACCCAGGAAAGTGCAATGGACGAAGAGATGGCTTTCTCTGGCTAATTGTAAACTAATCATATCGTTGGCAAATGGTTTCTGGTACGCGATGCCTCTACAATTGGCGCATTTATGAAGGTCTACGTTTTTGGTTTGTGCTTGCTCTAAATCACGTCCACTCCTGCTGTTTCAAACAGTAGCCAAATTCGGGAGCCTCCTTATTTTTGTTTGAATATATTGCTGCCTTTACTTAATTTTGGTCGGGTGGAAGCAAATCTTGGTTTTCATCGTTGAAGTTGAATGATGAGTTGGTTCCTCACAGCGGTTAAGAGGCTTGAAAAAGGGTGAATTTAGTACCGACTGTGATCCTGTGTCTTGCTAATCTCTACAGGTTTCTACAGTTCCGAATTGTGATCCATATTGTTGTCTGTTGACATTCTCCCCTTTTGCTCGTATAGTGTACGAGCTTCTCTCGTCCTGCAGCACCGGTTCAAATGGAACCTACACGAGCTTGTCTGTACTCTTCTTTAATTTAATTTTGGTGTGGGCTAACGTCCCCATTTATTTGGCTTAATACAAGCTAATCTAATAAAAATTAAGATTTAGCGATTGCTAGGACCTATCACTAGGGCTTAAAGCTAAGGATGATGAAGGAGATCGAATTTGAGAGAGAGAGAGTGCTGCGATTAAAATCGAATTTATCGTTTGATAAAACCGGGCGATGAGTTGGCTTTAAGGATTATCTCATTAATATGCGAATGGAAGTTTAACTCTCTATCGTATAAAATTCCAAGGTCGTGAAGGGATTGAACCTGGGGTACAGGTTGGTCATGCAGAAAATAAGGTCGAGAGGGGGATTGATTGGACTTACGAGACAAAGTCAGAGATTGGCATTTGGAGACATTAAGCTCAAAGCAATTTTTTAGACACCAAGTAGAAAACCCATCGAGGTCTTCTTGAAGGAGAAACGAGACTTGGGAATGAAGAAATAGTTTTGGAGAACATAGTGTTATCCGCGTAAATGGATACGGAGCAGTGTTTGATAATCTTCTCAATATCGTTTATAGTTAAAATGAAAAAGAGGAGACCTAGATGGCTGCCTTGTGGGACACCAGAAGTAGCTAAAAACGGGGTTGAGAAGGTTGACCTAAAGCGAACGCTATAGTAACGGTTCTCCAGATAAGAAGATATCAATTTTAACAATACGGGGTCAAAACCGAGGAAAGACAATTTGAAAAGAATCAGTTGATGTAATATTTTATTGAAGGCCTTAGCGAAATCTGTAGCAATAACGTCAATTTCGTTGCCATTTTCTAGGGTTGAAAGCGCAAAGGATACGAATACAACAAAGTTTGTAGTAGTTGATCTACCTTTTAGAAATCCGTGCTGACTCGGTGATATAAGTGACTTGCACTGAAAGCTTATAACTTCATATAAAAAACTTTCGAACATTTTAGGTATGTGAGAAAGCTTAACAAATGGACTTCATTCTTTGATCCCTTTTCGTGAACCGGGGTTATGAGAAAGGTCTTCCGAACATGGGGGAATTCCCCTTGTGTGAGGAACAGATGAAAGAGTAAGGAAAGTGGGTGCGAAAGATTGGAGGCACACTTTTTGAGAAATATTGCTGAGAGCCCATCTGGACCGGGTAAAAATTCATCATTAGGATTTTGTAACTTTTCTTCGATAAGGGTAGGATTCAAAGGTTGAGAGAGAGAGAGAGGGGCCAATGGAGAAATTGGGAAGGTACTTGAAATATATGGAGTCGGGTACAAAGAGGTTGTCTGCAAATGACCGTTTAAAAAAGTTTGCAAAATAGTTGGCAATAATATGTGGGTCGGTCGATGATATACCACCTTGATCAAAATGTTCAATATGTTTATTCAGAAAAGTAAAAATACAAGTTTATTAATCTAAATCTATATTGTCCCTGTTGGGATGTGTGTGGTTTTTCTTTGTGTACTATGTGTGGGGTTAAGATACGCGTAGAAAAATGCGATTAAATAAAAAACACATCTTTTCTTGATCAATTGTTACAGCAAGGAGAGAGCTTTATTGGTTCGGAAATCACATCCATATTTAACATTTAACTGTCATACATTTCTACTACAAATTTGTAATTCCTAATCTTACGTTACGTTTCTTTGCTTACATAAGACCTTAGTAGTTACATTTAAATTAAGTTTTAAATTGATATGACAAACATGACAATTTCAACAAATAAAATATTTATATGAAAATAAATGTAATTGTTTCCGAACAGTTCCTTTCAAAGTAATCCCCATCGACTGCAACACACTTATGCCGCTGGATCCAATCCTCGAAACATTCTTTATATTCGGTCTTCGGTATGTCCATCAGTGCTTCCTGCGATTTTTCCATTACTTCCTCTCGGCTGCTGAAACTCGTTCTCCGTAGTGGTTTTTTACGAGTAACTCGATTGAACAGAAAGAAGTCACAGGGAGCCAAATCAGGTGAATTCGGTGGCTGTTGGATGGTATTTGTTGCATTTAAGAATTAAGAATAATGATGGCACTGTGCTACGGTGCGTTATTATGGTGCAAAATCCACGAGTTTTCTGCCCACAATTCTGGTCCCTTTCGGCGAATTGTTTCACGTAAATGTCTCATAACGCCCAAATAATACTCCTTGTTTACTGTTTGGCCTTCTGGCAAAAATTCATGATGCACTACACCGCTGTAAGCCATGAAAACCGTGAGGATTGCCTTATTTTTTGACTGAAAACGACGTGGTTTTTTTGGTCTCAGCTCCTTTGGTGAACGCCATTCATTTGCCTGATGTCTGGATTGCGTGTCGTATTCATAAACTAACGTCTCGTCTCCAGTAATGATCCTTTTGATGAATGTGGGATCGGATTCAGCCTCACAAGTCATCTCTTTTGCGACTTCAATACGGTCACTTTTTTGCATGAAATTGAGGTCTTTTGGCATCAATTTTGCTACTACACGACGGAAACACAAATCATTAACCAAAATGTCTTGGACGGATCCATAGGCAATGTTCAAGTCCTCCGCTATCTCTCTGATGGTTAATTTGTGGTTATTGACCAACATTTCTTTTACTCCATCAATGTTTCCGTCGGTTTTCGATGTGGTTAATCTGCCACTGCGTTCATCATCTTCGATTGACTCACGACCACCTTTGAACCGCTCGTGTCACTGGTAAACGACCGTTTTCTTTAGAGAATCGTTGCCAAAACACTTTTCCAACATTTCCATTTTTCCAACATTTTCTACGCAAAATTTAATACAAGTTCATTGTTGCAAATTTAAATCCATTTCTAAAATTGTAAAAAATCGCCAATACACACAGATATACTCGTAGATGTACTCTTGGCTACGTAACTTTTTCAAATGTCAAGCTATGACGCTAAGATTTAGAGGGAATGTCAACAACAGTACCAAATTAACAAAGAAAACAGAACAATGGGAGCGCCACACGGCGGTTATCCCGGGAACTTTTTGATCATAATGAGTGAGAGGGGGGGATAACCGTCTGATTTTCTTTTATAGTGTAGACGAATTGATAAAATTTCTTAGGATCGTTGATAAGGTTGGTCTGCGCTGTGTCAAGAAAGCGTGAAAGGGTGAATTGCAGGTTCCAAGATAGTTAGAGTAGTCATAATAAGAATTGGTGTGAAGAAAAACTGCCCATAATTTGTTTCTTCTGTTTCGTAAAGAGCGAAGTCTTCTGTTGTACCATGGAGGGGAAAAAGATGATTTTTTACGGCGTGAAAAGGGGACGTAGAGGAAAATGGAATTAAATATTTTACTGCTGAAAATGAAGATTTGCTAAGATAGGTATTGATTTTGGGAAAATTAGCTTTATGGAAGTTGCAAGAAGAGATGGTAGGGGAAGGAGTGGGCTGGGGTGGAGAGTTATGGAAAAATGAGCGAAGAAGAGGGTGGAGGGGGAGTGCAAGTTGTCGGGTAAAGGGACAGAACCTTACTGTGGAGTTAATGGGATCGGTAGTGAAAATAAGGTCTAGTTGCCTACCGATGGAGTTAGGGATGCCACTTACTTGGCATAGGCTTGAGTCGGTTATACTATCAACGAATAGACATTCCTTGGATGAACTAGCGTTTGACGCGGTAAAAATAAGTAATCATCCGATGGAATCCAATTCAGCAGGGGCAGATTAAAGTCAACAAAAGTAAGGATATCGTCGATATCGTCACTTAGGTCAATTAGTTGGTCAATCGCTTTAATAGCAAGGATGTAGGATTCAATAGGTTGAGCTGGGAGAATGTAGCAACACATAACGTACAGGGACCTGTTGGGAAGTGTTATTTTAATTGAAACAAAGTTAAGTTCAACAGAAGAAGAGATAGAGATGAGAGAGTTATTGTGAATAGCAAGTAGGACACCTCACCTTTAGGGATGGTAGGATCATTAAAGATAGGGAGAGAGTGATCGTCATCACGGAAAACATTATACGAAAATGGGAATAGCTCCTGGCTCTTTATGTCCGGGATCAGATTGGTTTCTGTAAGAGCATAGACGTCGAAAGAGAGACCGTGTGATTTAAGCAAGACAGCACGAGTTTTAGAGCGCAAGCCTTTTACGTTTTGGTAGTAAAATGTAAGAGGTAGTTTGTTGCGTGGAGTGTGAGATGCAGGCAAAGAAGGCAAGTTAGAAATGAAAAAATTTTCAGTCCGGCTGCGCTGAAGGTGAGAAACTCTATTAGAGTGTACATAGCTGCGGAAAGCAGTGAGGTCATATGCAACCTTTTGGGGATGTGTGTCGAAGATTCGTTCATTTGGAGACCCGCATTTTTCCGAGGTTGAGGTTGGTGTTGGATGGGTTAACAAATATCCATTCATATCTAGTCGGTAAGTTAATCTTGAAATTCTGTTTGTTTTTGTGGTGAGCTGTTGGGAATATTGTTCATTGGCTGATGGTGATGCCATACCTCTTTTTGAAAAATTCAGAAATCCAAGCAACATCTGCATAATTTGGGGCACTTTTGACGAGTAGGGTGGTGAATATCTGATTCGTTGTAAGGAGTCGGTCTAGCCTGCTTTGCCACTCTAAAAGTGTTCACGTCGTGTTAAATTGTTTAAAAAGTTTCCGTGGGGCGGCGACAGCAGGTTTTGATGTTGAAGCAGTTATGGTATATCACCATAAGATTTTTGGATCAATGAGCTGGTGCGTGGATTTGGAGATTAGGTTGTCGGCACTGGATATGGCAATGATTCAGCATCGGTTTGCAATAATTCGGCGGCGGATGGTTTGGAAGGCCATCAATTTGGTATCGTCATCATAGAGAGAAAGTGCTGAGTGTCGAATGACCCTTCCAACGATCTAGGTGACTACCTTGAGCAACACCTGAAGTGGCCAAGAAAGGGGCCGATAGGGCAGACCCGAAACGAACACTATAGAAACGATTATCTAGGTAAGGTACTCATTTTAGCAAGACTGGTTCAAAGCCGAGGACGGACAATTTGAACAGGATTAGTTTGTGAGATATCTTGTTAAAAGCCTTACTGGAATCAGTAACGTCAACTTCTTTAACACTTTCTAAGGCTGAGTGAACGGAGGACACGAATTCGACGAGTTTAGTGGTAGTTGATCTACCTTTCAGAAAGAAATGTTGATTAGGGGAAATAAGAGATTTATTTGAATGGAATCGAAATCAGTAGAGAGCGGTATGATAAACAATGTTTTTCGGTTTGTTCTGCGGTGGAAAAACAAACAACGAAGACGGTTTGCCCACACCCGAACAGGCAACGTACAGCTGACCGTGCGAAAAACAGGGAAATTCGAGATTATTCTCACAGATTTTCAACTTGCGAAATGAATGGGGAACTGAATCCGCTTGAATTGGAATGGAAGATCAGTTGGAATAATCGAAATTCGTGGGATAAGGACTTCCCCTCCTTTGAATTTGCCCTTGATGATCGTAGCTTGAATCACATTGTTCATCAGTTTCTTGGCGGACAACCGCGTACCGTTGCACAATTTCGGATGATTCAGATTCCAATGATACAGATGATTATGATCGATCCCACCGTCAGCTGTAAATTATGCGGCGGAGTTACTGGCACATCAAGCGAGTTCAAAAATTCTGTCAGATAGTTGGTCGCTTCATCCTCGTCGGTCACGCTGTCAACGGATTTGTATGAATGCAGTTCTCCAGCGATTTGACTTTAATAATGAAATTCAATCTATCGAAATTCTTCGCTAATCCAATCGAGATTTTTATTATCTTGTTCCTCCTTAGACGATGTGAACTCAAAAATTTTGCCGGGAACGATGTCAATCCAGTCGAAACATCAACAGGAATTTGGCTATTGCCAAGCGCCAGCAGTTGTCTCGAAAATTCAGCAGCCGATGGGTCGTTCTGCAACGCTACTGTCATGTTCGTGGTCAATTTCAACTTCTTGACATACCACCACAAAGGCGGTATGCAGGCATGCATTAAGTTCAGCAGTAGATTTAGGGATGACGGAAAGCGTTTGACGAAAATCTCCAGAGAGCAATATCATAGCTTCACCAAATCGTCTCGAATCACCTCGTAAATCCTTCATCGTTCGGTCGACTACCTCCAAAGCTCGTTTATGCGCCATCGTGCATTCATCCCAAATGATGATTTTGCAATCTCGCATCAATTTCGTGTCGCCGAATTCTTGGCCATTGTGCACGTTGGCTTGCCAACCGTGAGAAGATTCATCTCTAGCTTCAAAGCGGAATGTGCAGTTCGACCGCCTTCCAACAATGTGGCAGCAATGCCAGAGGATGCAACAGCCAATGCGATTTGAGATCTTGACCGAATTGTTGACAGAATCAACGAAATGACGAATATCTTGCCCGTCCCACCGGGAGCATCGAGAGAGACCGGGAGCCTCCCGGTCCATCGTCAACAATCGTACACGCTCTTTTGCTTGGCATTCAAAAGCAGCACATTTGTTCGGACTCTTTCGGACAGGTAATCTTGATCAGAGTCTTGTTCCCGTTGCAATTCGCGATTGAATGCTTCGTGCATCGAACGATTTGGCTCTGATATTCCCAATATCGACAGCAGACTACCGCACATGACCACATGTTTCGATCAGAACTAACGCTTCGTTGCGCATCTCGTCATTAATTTCAAGAAGTTGTCGTGCAAACTCTGTGCAAAATGTCGTCAGCCATCTCCTCCTTGTATTTGTCCCACAATGCAGTCGGGTTCGACGGATGACATGTGGCTATGATGATCGCAAACAATGTACGAATTTGATTCGCTAGCGCGGAAACAGTTGCATCGGCGAGCGTTGAGTCCCAATTTAAACGTTGGCAAGCTTCCCGAAAAGTGGCGCACAGCACACCATCCACAGTACGCAGGGAATCGAAGGATGTAGGGCTTCTAATGTTCAACAAGATAGAAGCATTCGTCTTGGCGTGGATGAAATGTGTATATTCGTTCGAGGACATCAGTTAAATAGACATAAACGAAGCCAGCCAGCAACAGCATCACCTTTCTCTCGGCGTTGAAACTTCTTCGATGCAACGTTCCGTGTATAATAGCGTGGCATTTCCGAATAGAGTAAAGTCAGAGTAAACTGCCAAATATACGACAGTCGGGTGAAGTTCATGAATGGGAAATGAAAACAGCCGCTAAATTGCCTCGTTACAACTGACGTAACGTCCAAGTTGAAATTTCGTCACCTCCTCGTTTGCGTTCGGATCGGCAATGCCAAACACCGACATGTCACTCCCTTTGTTCACATATTTGCAAACGTATTTGATGGATTTGATGGAGTTGCAATACTCAACATTGCAGTGGGTTGAGAACGTTTTCGACAAAAGCGGACAATATTGAACGATCCAGCGATTATCGACGACGTTATCGTTTCTTTTTACTTTCATCACGATTGATCTGCCGTTGTCATCTGGAGAAAGACGCTGGTACAATGGATATCCGTCGATTGCACTGACTATGTCAGCCACCAACGAACCGTAAAAAACGATTTGTGCAATTTCCGTTTTCCATTCACGGTAAGTCTGGGTTGCGGACTTCACAAGGGCCATGGATCATGTTCGTTGTCACAATGGAATGCAGCTCCGGATCAGTTTCTGGATCTGGTATTTCGGCAGAAATGATCGAATCAGTATGATCTGCTCGGATCTTGTCGAACATCCAAAGCAAAATGTGTGTATGTGATAAACCACGCTTCTGCCATTCAACCGAGTACATCCAACAACGGAGTAAGTAGCTGGGAGAATGGTCAAACAACCGATGTTGGCCGAGTCTCCTTCAATAGCGATGGCGTCACACAAGTGGATGTACTCGTGTGATCGTAACTTCGACTGATTGAAACGAATGAAATTGGGACGAAACGGACCTTCACGTACATGTCGACGCAGTACTTTTGAGACAACCGGCGGTATCTCAACAGATGATTGTCAACATCTTCATTGAGCTGACCTTCTTATTCGTTTCTTCTCCTCAAATATGAATTCGAACTTAGTTATCGAATGAAAAAGAAGTGATGACTTGTAAACAAACCTGTCGTTAGACTGACCATCTTTGTATTGAAGTGATAGCCATCCTCTCCACAAGTATTGAAGTGCATCATATGACCGACGAGTCTCGTACACGCACTGCAATTGTCCAACATCCCGACGCTTGAGAACAATATCGCGTGATTCCACAATCTCGCCAACACCACCACGACTTCATAGATAGTGGGAGCATTGAATTGTCTGCTCTGATAATGATTTTCTGGTCGTCAGAATGCATTGCATGCAATATGGTTTTGACTAATCTGACCAATTCATAATGCTCACTCAGAAGATGTTGCAATTGTTTGCAACATGCATGCAAGTAGGAAAATAAATTATTCCATTGAGCAAAGCTCGGTTACAATGTCTGTAATGTGACAGCTCAAAAAAGAAATAACTCACTAAATAACTCAAAGAGAATGTACAAAAAGAAAAAAACAGTAAACCACGAAGGAGACTACCGGTTGATCAGCAGAGTAGATCGTAAGGGTTGTTGTAGTTAGACTTTTGAGACGGTTGGACGTGTAATTTGAATTTGTGATAAATAAAATATATACTCGTATATTAACTAAATCTGTTTCTTTTTATTTCAAAGTAAAAATAAATAAACGTTGAATAATTAAACCCTGACAGTAACAAGGGGAGTCATATCGACACTTCTGTTGTTGCTGGTTATCAATGACGTCCTTAAAAAGTTTAGTGCAATGGATATAAGTGCCACGCCATACGCCCATTACGTGGTCATAACAGAGCAGGGAAAATAGTTAAATATTTTAAGCGACATTATGGAGGTTGACCTGAAGCCGATTAGCACGTTGCAACAAGCTGTGGTCTCAATGCCAGCCCTTCCAAAATGAAACAG
The DNA here is from genome assembly GCA_949129095.1 of Volucella bombylans. NCBI lineage: Eukaryota > Metazoa > Arthropoda > Insecta > Diptera > Syrphidae > Volucella > Volucella bombylans. Next base: position 41,049 of record CASBSA010000034.1, read on the forward strand.
GTTATTTTTACCAGAAAGTACAAGATACCGTAATTCAAACTCCCAAAACTCAACACCCTAGCGGAGAGCGCGAAGTATCTGGGTGTGATTCTGGACAAAAAACTGAATTGTAATCTTAACGTAGCGCAAGGAATCAAAAAGGCTTATAATGCTCTTTTTACCTGCAAAAGAACAGCTTAAAACCTGTTACGATGCACTGACTATATACGATGGTGGCAAGACCCATACTTGAATACGGCGCACTAGTATAGTGGAAAGCAACAAGCAAGAAAACGATTTACGGAAAATTAGCCGCGGTTCAGAAAATTGCTTCCATACCCATTACAGGTGCTCTCCATACCATCCCTACGCCAACAAAACACCATAAAGATTCGTAATGAATACTTCTTTTGTCATTGTTTATGCCTTAAAGGTCTACAAGCTTTCAAGACGCAGCATTGTATAGACAGTAGCTTTATGCAATAAGTCCACTGGCATCTAGGCCACATTAACCTGCAAGCACCTGTCACATTGGTCGTTCCTAGACCTCCGTGAGGAATAGACGTGTTTCGGCTTTCAAAGTGGAAAAAGTAAATCAGAAAAAAAAAAATATATATATATAAAAGTGAATTAGAAACATTTTACCCAAGTGGATCGGTGGCCTAGTGGTGGTGGTGTCCGCCCGATAAAGCAAAGGCCGTGGGTTCGATTCTCGAAGAAATTACATTGAATTTTTTATTTTTAAAAGTTTAAAATATAGTGAAAACAAAAAAATTAATTACGGAAGAACGATCGTACGATGAGTGATAGCAAGTGGTCCGCTAGTCCAATAGCGGGACCAGCAGATGACATGATGTCATCGGAAAATGACAATGAAGGTACTTACTCTAGCTTACTGACACTTACCGAGCGCTCTAAACTTAACAATTTCAATTCTAGTTTGCCTTTCGACCTTAAAACTATCTTACGATTAATCTTATCTATATATGAAATTTCTAAGAAAATAATTTTTGGAAAAAACTTAGATACCATATCTTTTTATAATTTTGTATAAAACTTAAAACTATGGCCCTATTCTACTTAACCTACCTAAGCTACTTAAACTAACTTAACTATAATTGGGATGGTGAGCACTCGTAGCCTCTTGCACAGGGTGGTCACCATCCCAATTGCGATTTCGAGCGCCCGTCATTCGTCAACATCGTGCACACGCACCACCAAGATTTAACCAATGCGAAAAACCACTGGTCACTTCTCAGGGGTACGGCCTCATGTTAACGAACGCGGCCTTTCCACGAAATCCCCCTAACTATCCCTAATCTAACTTACAACTAAGAGGAATATGTTACCTTAGTAACATACCGACCTAGGAGATCGAGCCAACCCTTTCTCATTCTTGAAGCCACCAGAATTCGGTGTACTGTTTCTCGGCATCGATCCGATCCCTGTCCGCAATCGCGGGACTAAAACGGAGGAGCTCCTGAGCATTGGCAACATACCCGTCGTAGGTGAGCCGCTTGTCCCTCGCACCGCGGTAGCAGTGGTATATTACCGGGATACCATCCCTACTTTGTATTAACCCTTTAACATCAATATGGAGAAAAGCCTCTGGCGGAATAAAGCCCGATAAGAGTAAGCTCTCGTGGTACATTTCATTGGGGTAATAAGCCCCAAAGATCAGGCCATTGCCCTTGCAACGTGTCTTCGAATCACCTTAATCAGGAAATTGTCAATCCTATTCAGATTAGCCCCATCGTAAATGACTTTGTTGGGATAATATTTTTTGTACTCTGATTCTGGTGTTCTGTACAAGCCAAGACAAGTCCTAAGACACTGCCTTTCAAACACCCGAATCCTTTCCATCTGATACGGCGCTACATTGAACCACACGGGACAACCATACGGGATGACTGGCCTGATTAGGGCCACATAGCATATGACTTTCACCCTGGAGACAAGTTGACTGTTGTGAAACAGCCTTCTTGTCAGGGCTAAAGCCTTCTTGGCTCCAGCAAGACAAGCATCTATATGTTTGTCAAAATACAAATACTTATCGATCCAAATACCAAGGTATCTCACTACGTTTCTCACCGCTAATGGCAGTCCGTGCTGTCCAATGATGGCCAAATTTCGCCAGTTATGTCTGGTATCCCTAGAAGCCCATCTCAATGGAGTCCTGAACAAGATTGTTTCCGACGTTTGAAAATTGATTTTCAATTTCCAGTCATCGCAATACGCCTTAATATAATCGAAATCATGCTGCAGAAGAGTACTGATGATTTTGATTTTTGGACCTGATCTGTACTCCACTAAATCGTCTGCGTACGCTATGGCATGATTGAGGGAACCTACTAGATCACTTGTGTAAACGTTAAACAATATTGGAGAAATCACAGCCCCCTGTTGTAAGCCGTTTTTAATGTCAAAGATCTTGCTCGAAATAACATTGTTACATTTAACAACGAACTTCTTTCCCATAAGCATGTCGTAAATCATATATAGCAGAGGTTTCGGCATACCCATTCTCGTCAACTTATAGAAAAGCCTCTCTAACCATACGGTGTCGAAGGCCTTCTCAAAGTCAACGAGGCAGGCACTCGTACACTGGTTCTTGCATTTATTCCATTGTATGTCGGAGACCAGCTTTGACACAGCATGAATAGTGTCATGCCTCGCCCTAAAACCAAACTGATTTCCGGAATCATATTATTTTCCTCAACCCACCTTAACAGCGCTCTATTAACCATTTATTCGGAAGCAAACTAATTAACCGGAGATTTGCAGGGTTAGTTCTAACTTTATCCCTTTTCGGGATGGGATGTACCACTGCTGTTTTCCAATGCGTCGGATAATATGCATTATTCAGCGCATTGTTAAACAGCGTAGTAAATATATCCACTGCTTCCAAGGGCAGGTGTCTTAATACGACGTTTGGAATACCGTCTATTCACGACGACTTTTTGTTTTTCAGAGACTCGAAGATGCATAGGAGGTCATCTTTTCGCACGAACAAATGCGAGGAAGCTCGCTCATTGGCGATGCTAAAGTTTGCAGCGTTTTCTTCACTGAATACGGTGAAACCGTTATTCTCGGATCGCCAATTTTGAAGTTCGTTGCGCAGATAATAGTGATTTACGTAGGCCCTGTTGTCAATGTCGTAATTACGGCGAACCGGATTGTTCTCCGTATACACGGCCTCGAAAAAGGCTCCCAGTAAATCTACTTTCTCCCGTGGGTCTTCGACCACGAAAAGACCGTCGCCTGAGTCGGCACTCTCTGGACTTATGCCGAGGGTCAGTAGTATCTGTCTGTTTTCTGTCGTTTATGCAATTCGGACACACTGAATGCCATTGTGATCTTTCCTCCTGAACAATTTATTTATCTGTGGGAACATATTCGGACTACTGGATTTTATAGCCCGAATCTTATTGCCCCAGTACAGACTTACAGACTTACTGTAATTTTCTTTAATTAATTGTTTTAGGTTTTTGATCAGTGACTTTAGTGTTCTTATTTCCGGGTCGTTTCTGTCAGTAAACTGTCTGTGCAGCTGTTTAAGCCTCGATAGCAGTCTTCTTTTGTGTACGTACAATGCGTTGATTGTTGGAGTTCTGTACTTTTCGACCTAGCTTTCGCCGGAGTATTCTATCCGAGGGATAGTCTGCTCCATAGTTCGTTTGATAACGTCTTACATTATCAGTAAACTACGGTCGATTTCTTCGTTTATCAAGTTTCTGTTAGTCGGGGGATCAATTCCATTCAAACGTAAATTACGCTTTAAGATTCTGGAGAAGCACGGCCACCGTACCTTACGGTAGTCGTATGGGTAAACTTGATCGTACTGCTCCAGCTGCGTTTGCTCATTTGGGATCCGTATTGTGGTGGCAAGTCCGTAGTGATCACTATCGTACTCGAACGCACGCAAACAGTTCCTTGTGTTAGTCCACGTTAGTCAGTTCTAGTCTACTGTCTATTAATGCCAAGTCCAGGAAAGAACCGCCCAAAAAATAATAATTTTCATCCGATTGGAGCTGAAGGCAACGAAAAAGTAATTCGAGCTTAGTTATAAATTGAATGGGATTAGGTGCTTCGGGTACATAAAGCGACACCACATACACTCGCCTTCGACTATGAAGAGGAATGCATACGATGCATGCTTCCAACACCCGGAACCTCATTAAATCTCCGCTATATATGACCCTATGGCGCATACCTTTGCGTAATAAGATACCAACCCCACCCCCTTGTGAGGAGTGTGGACGGTCCCTTCTATAAATATTGTAGCCACTGTAGCCAATTTTGTGATTCTAGTTAAGCTTAGTTTTGCTTACCAAAAGCACATCTGGGCATTCACTTAACAACATATTTTGTGGGTTGGCCCTTCTCTCGATCCTGATTAGTGAGTTAACGTTTAACGCAAGGATCTTCAGATTAACCTCATTCAACGTAGCAGACATTATATCGGCGTGCCAGACTTGTCAAACAGGGTCGAATAGATGACGGCAATTCGAGCCGCTTGTTCATTTAATTGTTTCTGAAAATGATCGATTTTTCCGTGCAAGGACAGAAGGATCGCTTTCAAATCCAGATCCGCTTCCGGTGCTTTTTCGGCTACCTTTGGCATATTTTTTGCTGTAATTGATACCATTTGGGCAAAGGATACACTGGGTGCCACAAAATTAGAGAAAGCACGGCTCTTTTGACGCTTCTCTTCTTCGATCAACTGTTTTTGAGCCTGAACTTTCTTTTTGAGCTCCTTTAACCTAGGACAACCCCTGAAATTGGCAGGATGCCCCCCCCACACGAACTTAAGGTCGTCGCTCTCTAACCTTTTAAGCTCTTCTTCAAGCTCCTCCGTCTTTATTGCAGGATCTATGCCTTTTAATAGCACCGTCTGAAGCTTTTCACCCTTAGGAGTATATGTATAGTACGAGTATTCCGTATCTGCTTTTCCTAGGGCGGTACGTACTTTCCGGTAATCCTCCATATTACAACAAATAATAATATGCTTATTTGCACTTAATCTCTTAACATAAAAATTCTTAGTTACTAACTTACATAACCTAATACTATCATTAATTTCTAAATTACTTACATTAACTCATTACTCTTTAGCTCCCCTTGTTTTCAAGCCGCTGGTTTTGTTTTTGATGTTGTTGTTGTTGTTGCTGTTGTTGCTGCTGCTGCTTTTGGCTTGTTAATTGCTTTTCTTTTTGCATTGACATTTCTTTCATAGCTTCTGTCTTCTGCTGTTGTAGTTTTTGTTGTTGCTTTTGCTACCGCAACTTCTCTCTCTTCTCCAGGAGCTTTTTATAAGCTTGTCAAGCTGTGCCTCGTTATCTTCTTCCTCTTCTGCTGAGGTATCAGTGTCTGACAACTCTTTAAAGGGATTCCCCTCTCCAATGTAGCGGCACTCACCCCCTTCAGACTCATAAGAGTCTCCTTTCCGTCCGCTTTAACGTGCTCATCTTCTTTGATTTTTTTTATTGTGGAGGATTTCGACGATGTCTTGTTTTTCCTCCGCCTCTTTTCCACTTTCGTGTCATCATCTGATTTTTGTATTACTGCTGCTGCCTTACTTGTTGTTTCTTGCTGCTGCTGCATTTCACAAGCTCTCGTCGTCATACGATTCGATACCGGTTCCACCTGCGGGACCTCCGGCTGACCGGTATCCATCGTTAATCGGCACTATTACCACTTCTTGTTTTGTTAAGAAATTAAAAAAATCATTATCGAATTTCTACTAGACTCGAACCCAGGTCTCCCACGTACCGAGTCAACTACTGCTCCACTGAGCCACACTCCTATTTGCCAATTATTTGCTTAATTTACTATTTGATAGTCTTTCACTTTTATGTGCACCACGGAAAAGCCGACCGTTCGCTATGCGAGATAAGATTCCAATCTCTGATGGTTACTGAGTCAGAGGATGAAGAGGAAGAGGTGCATGCACTTAAGAGCAGCATTAAAGAGCTGGAACAAAAAGTGCTGGCTATTAAAGACAAACAAGTGGCGAGAAGGCAAAAGAAGCTACAACAACTCCAGAGCTCTAAGCAACAGCCCACAAATAGCGAGGCTAAACACAAAGAACAGCCGCTACAACAACAAAAAACAGTACATGTGCAAACGAGAAAACAAGTACAGACACAACAGAAGCAAAAGGAACAACAACACAAACCCCGGAAACAACAGCAGCAGCAGCAAACACAGCAACAGCAAAAGCAACAGCAGCAGCAACAACAACATACGCAAACGCAGCAACAACAGCAGCAGAGACAAGACAAGATTGTAAAGCAAAGAGTTCCACCCATAAATACTTACAAGATGGAACTCAAGGAAACTATCGAATTACGAGTATGTAAGTCGGCCACAGGCAACAATTTTTTTGTTAAAAGGTTATCTTTAGATAGACACGCGATCCACTGCAATTCAGTGGAGCGCTATTATAAAATCAAAAATTTACTGAAGGATTTGACGACGGAGTTTTTCTCCTACACCCCGAAGAGGGACAAGCTGCAAACAATGCTGCTGAGGGGATTGGAACCGTCGACTGATCCGGAGGAGCTCCTTGCACTGCTGAAAGAGAAGAAGTGCGAAGGGCTCCAATTCGTGGGGGTCAAGCCTTTCACCACAGCCAGAGCCGAAAGGGAGAAGCAGCAACTGCCGATTTTCCTGGTTCAGCTTAGTCCCACCAGCAATCTGGATGGTCTAAGGTGTATTAAAGTCATAGACTACCAGTGGTACACTGGAAGAAATTAAAGAGGAGTGAAAACATTTTAAAATGTGTTCGCTGCCATAGGTTTGGGCACGCCGCGTCGAACTGCTAAATGCAGCATCGATGCGCGGAGTGCGCAAAGAACCACAAGTCCGAGGAATGCGCTCTGGTTACGGACGGAGCGCCTGAAAAGAGCCAACTCTCTTGTGCTTTATGTAGGAACACGGGACACACCGCAAATTATCGGGGTTGTCCCAAATTCCAGTACATCAAAAGAATAAATTTGTCCCGGCAGCAGAAAGTGGAAGTTAAGCTCCACCCGTGCATTTGCAAACACCAGCCGTTACTCCCCAAGTTACCTACGCCCAAATGGCGGCAGGTAGGGGAATTACGGTACAGCAAGCGAAGGTTACTTCTCAGGCCCGGAACCAGTACCTGACATGCTAGCTATCTTGCTCTCTATCCAGGGGCAGATGGCTCAGCTACAACGTCATTTAGCTGAACAGATTGCGCGGGTGGATCAAGCATACGCACTGCTGCCTTGCCTAACGCACCTTTTACCGTAATGGGTACGTACGTGGTGGAGCAAACCGTAAAGGTCCTTGCAGTGAATGTGAATTCAATGATTAGGTTCGAACAACGGGCGGCACTATTTAAGTTGCTTAAAGACCAAGCCCCCGATGTGCTTTTGGTTAGCGAAACTAAGCTTACCAAGAGACACAAAATGAGGCACAGAAGATACAAAATAGTACGGAGAAACCGACCCAACTCCATTCAGGGAGGTGGCGTTGCGATTTTCGTAGGAAAAGGTATACGTTTTAAAAGAGTATACAGTCGTGTAGTACGTAGGTTTCAGGTGCTGGAAGCATGCATCGTGTATATCCCTCTCCGTAGTGGAAAGCGGTAGTACATGGTGTCTGTCTACGCAATTAAGGCTACTCAATCCACCTTATTCATCTCAGAGCTTGAGACGCTTTTTTCGATTCCTGAGGCTGGAATTGGAAGACAACTATTTTATTACCGGCGGAGATTTCAATGAGAAATATAGTGATTGGGGAAATAATACACCAAACACTAGAGGGAACCTACTATTCAATTGGTGGGGTCAGCACAGTGTAATGTATCGACTCGGCCTTAAGGCGACGGATAGTCCGTCGTTTCCTAGACACGGGTCCTATTTGGATCTTCTGCTGTTCGACTCACGAATATAACTGACATGCACTAACCAACAAACTACAAACTGTCAACGCACTTTCGTGTATGACAGTGACCATTGCGGTTTCAGCACCGAAATAACTGTTCCCAACGAAAATGCGGAATTGGATGAGTTTGTTCAAAGGCATGCCTACAATTATAGTAGGGTGCCTTGGACACACTTCACCAGAACACTGACTAGAGCACTCGCTTCGAATTCGCTCTACCCGCCCTCCAACAGAGATCTGTTAAACGAGGAGATTGACAGGTATCTAAAACTAATGGATGAGACAATAAAACGAACAATGGACAAAACGATACCTCGGTACCCATGCACTGACGAAGAAGACTTATTCCGCAACGCAACTATTGACGCATTACACCGACATAAAAGTAGACTGCGGTCAAGAGTAAAACGTTGTAGAGACAGTTTACTGACAGACATAAACCGGAGATCATGACACTGAAGTCGTCGATCAAAAACCTCCAAACATTAATAAAGGAAAATTACAAAGCATCTGCAAGTTTGTATTGGAACAGTAAAATTCGGGCTGTAAACACCAGGAACCCGAATATGTTCCCACAAATAAATAAAATATTTCGGAGGAAAGAGCACAACGACCTTTCGTGTTTTAAAATCGCCCGAACGAAAGACAACGAGAACATACTTATAGCAGCAGGAATAGATCCAAATGAGGCTGTTGATGATGACAACTTCTTTGTGATCGAGGATCCGCAGGAGCAGGTAGAGGCTATAGGAGCGACTTTCCAGGAAGTGTACCAAGGCGAATGTTATCATTGGCCCGAACCACGATCTGGAGAATCGAGTCCGTGTGCACAATTTCTACCTTCGAAATGAAATTTTGAATTGGCGATTCGAGAGCTCGGGTTTCACCCAGTTCAGTGACGAGAATATGGCAAATAATGTCATCACCAACGATAGGGTACTACCCCCGTTCATTTCGAAGGAAGAGCTCCAAACGATCTTCGAATCACTTAGAAGTAAAAAATCAGTGGGAACCGATGAAATACCTAGCATTGTGCTTCGACATCTCCCTCTAGAAGCGGTGAACATTTATACCATCCGTTTAATAATGCAATGAATAATGCACATTGGAAAGCTGCGGTGGTACATCCCATCCCCCAAACGGATAAAGACACTTACAATCCGGCGAATCTCCGGTCGATCAGTCTCCTTCCAAACATCAGTAAGGTTTTCGAGAAGGTGATCAATAGAGTCCTGACTATGTGGGTTGAGGACAAACATATAGTTCCGTATAATCAGTTCGGTTTCAAGGCGGGGCATGATATTATTCATGCTGCCACTAAACTGCTTTCTGATATCCAATGGAACAAAGGCAAGAGACAGTGACTGGTGCCTGCCTGATTAACGTGGAGTAGGCCTTCGATACCGTATGGTTAGAAGGACTCCTTTTCAAGCTGGACAGGTTGGGCATTAGTAAACCACTGCTGTATATTCTTTTTGATATGCTCTCCAGTAGACAGTTCATCGTGAAGAATGGTGATGTGATTTCTGCTGGAACATTTAACATTAAAAACGGTCTGCAACAGGGTGCGGTAAATTCGCCGATCCTGTTCAACATTTACACGAGTGATCTGATAGGTTCACTTCACCATGCCAATGCGTACGCACAGACGACTTAATCGCGTACAGATCGGATCCAAAGATTGAGGTCATTAATATACTTTTGCAGCGTGACTTCGACAAAATTAAGCGATATTCCGACGATTGGAAGTTGAAAATTAACTTTCAGAAGTCGGAAACCATTCTGTTTAGGACGCCTTTGTCTGGGGCCTCTAGGGATACCAGAAAGAATTGGCGAAAGTTCTCGAGGCAGCATGGGCAGCCACTTGCTTGTCGAAATGTAGTCAGATACCTTGGGATCTGGCTAGATCAGTTTCTGTATTTGGCAAAAATGTAGATGCTGCTCTGGCCAAAGCTAAAGGCTCTTTTGCCCTTACAAAGAGACTGTTTTATAGCAGCCCACTCGATGCGAGGGTGACGCTGATCTGCTACATGGCTCTTATCAGGCCCATGCTTGTATTTGGATGTCCCGTGTGGTTCAACGTGAGAGCAAGTTTATTGGAAAAGATTTGGGTGTCTGAGAGGGCTTGTCTTAGGACTTGTCTTCGCTAATAGAGAACACCAGAGTCTGAGTATATAAAATTCTATCGGAATGAGGTCTTATACAAGACATGACAAGGAAGAACGTTCTCTCTCTGAGCTGTGCGGAAGTGTTTTTTTTATTATGGCAAATGAAACAAGTTTTAAGTGCGCAATCTTACTCGATGAGGGAATTAAGTGTGGATTATTTTGTGGAAAATCCTTTCATAAGATTCGTGCTGGGATTTCCGATTTCGATGTGAAAGAACTTGAAAATAAAAATTTATTTTTTCATTGTTCGGAATGTTCTAACCTTCCAATTAGACAGTTATTTACAGAAGTAAATGATTTAGTCTCTGTAGTCGATGCTCTTTCGAAGAAAATGTGAGTCTTTGACTCTCTTCAATCTAGTTTTAGTGAGCTCTTAAATAATTCTCTCTTAAAACCTAGTTATAGTGAAGTGACCGTGGTAAAAGACCTTGGCTCTAATACCCCTTCTCCTAAGAGCGATTCTCAACACCGTATATAGACGAGTTCTAGTACTGTAGCCCCTAAATTAACTGCGCCTCTTATTGACATAAATCCGTCTTGTTCTTCTTATGCTACTACCACTGCTAATGCTCATAGTAGTGCTATAGCCAAAAATGTGAGTGAAAATAGTGAGTGGCAAAAGGTTACCTCTAAACATCGTTAACTCCGCCCTGTTATTGTGGGTGTTGATACATTGCCAGATGATTTGAATGTCATTGCCCCTATCAAATGGTTGTAAATGTCTCTAAATTTTCTGCATCTACTTCCGAAGAATCGATCAAACAGTATGTGTTTTCCAAATTGAACATTGCCCCTAAAAACATTTTATGCTTTAAATTAATAAAAAAAGACACTGAAGTGTCTAATTTAAAATTCGTTAACTTTAAAGTCGGTATTCCCATGGATAAGTTAAATTGTGCATTGAGTGTGAATAATTGGCCTGTGAATGTGTGCGTGAGAAAATTTAATTTTTTCTCCAAAAAACTCCGATGCGACATTGGCAACAACAAAACAATAACAAAAATATCACAAGTATCAATTAATATCTCATCAGCTGTTAATACAAATGCAAATCATCATCTCAGTTCAAATTTTCCCATGAACAATAAAAATGAAATATGTATGTATATTAGTGGGTTCTCTTCTAAACTAAGAGAATTTAGGTTTGCTATTGATGCATGTGATTATAACATGTTTGCATTTACGGAGACTTGGCTCTATAAAGACATTTTTGATAATGAGCTCTTCGACCTTGATGTGTTCTCACTCTTTCGTCACGATCGTCTTGACGTCACAAAATCATCTGTAGGTGGCGTTTTGGTTGCTGTAAAGCGCAAATTTGGAGCCGTTGCTGTTGATATCGATGTTGTTTGTGTTGACAAAGTATTACACATTGATCAGGTGTGTGTGCGCATTGATTCCGTTGACAAAGGTTTGCTGCTATTTCTTAGCTATATTCCACCAACAAGTTCAATGTTTATTTACACTCAACATTTGGAGAATATCGACAGAGCTGCCGCATTATCTGAGTTCTCAAATTATAAAATTGTTGTTATTGGTGATTTCAATTGTGCGAATATTATATGGTCAGAAATACTCGTAAATAATGATAATAAATTAATTCCAACTGTACTGCCATCTGATATAGAGATACTTTTAATTGATTCTTTATTTAGTAACAATTTAAATCAAATTAATTATGTAAAAAATTCACTAAATATTGTAACGAGGAAGTACGAAAAACCCGTTGGAATGTCGATGAGGGATGAAAGATCTTATCAGTCCTAGTGTACATTTTCGGTATAAGAAGGGGTCACTATCGTCTACGAATAGGAAGAGGTATATGTATGAAATTCTGTTGGAAATGCAACACCTTTGGTTCACGAAGGGGAGATTGCAGATGCCACAGAGAGTAGTAGAAACAAAAGAAAGAGGGAATATACAAACAAGAATGAAACTATCCATTGGTTAAATTATGTGTTTGTGTGGAACTGATTGGCCTACAGAGTAATGAATAGTTGTGTCGAGGACTTTAAAGTAATAAGATAAAGTAAATGTAGTTATATTTACATGCAGTAGTTATACGACTTGTGTAAGTCGAAGTCTAGTTTGGACGAAATAAAAGGATTTTTGTCGAGGGAAATAGCTATTAATGCATGCCTATGAAATATTTAGATACATAATTGACAAATTAAATTTATTCTAGGGAAAATGGAAAAACTCAACATGAAACAACTCCAGAGTGAATTAAGGAATAGAGGTCTGCCCACAAAGGGGTTGAAAAGAGTCCTAGTCAGTCAAATTTTAAAGCATGACCAGAAAAGGGAACAGCAGAACGTGGATCGTGAGATCAGCTCAAACTTGGCTCCGGTTTCCGCGGATGACAGTCAACCTGACCCAGTCGCGGAAACCATATCCGAGACGGGAACAAGAACGGAAGAAGCATTGCGAGAAAGGGAATGGGAGATAATAAGACGTGAAAAAGTTCTCCTCGAAACCGAAAGAATGTTAGTGCAGAAAGAAAGAGAAATCGCCGAAAAACTTAGGCAACTAAATAGAAGAGGCGACACGGACTTCGGATGCGAGGAGCGGAAGAAAAGTGAACTGTAGTATTAAGGAGATAGCGGAAACAATGCCTATGTCTACACCGGGAGATATAACATCCTTGTCCGCGGAAGGTTGGGTAGCACGGATAGAAGCGCTGTCAAAAATCTGCGATTGGGACGAGAGGGCACTCTTGATGGCGGCAGCTTCCAAAATGCAGGGGCCGGCACGATATTGGTGGGATACCGCTCAGGATGTTTTCGCGTCGTGGGCACAACTGGTAATGGGCCTTAAAAGCAATTTCCGGATCAAAAAAATGGAGTAGAAGTCCACCAGCAGCTAATGAGAAGGACCAGGAAACCAAACGAACCAATCGAAAATTTCTGCTTCGAGATGAACATGTTGGGTAAGAGAATCCATCTGGTGGATAAAACAATCACCCAGTATATCCTGACTGGGTTGAATGACCAACAGCTAAATTCAAACCTGGCGGCAGGTAGCTACAACTCTATCACCGAGCTGATCGAGAAAATTAAATGGTGTGAAAGTATACGTGGGGACATCATAGCGAACCATTGTAGGAACACAAAGGCCGAAAACTACAAATCAGCCCGCAACTAGCCGACATCTAATTCCCTATCGTCGACCACAGACTAATGAACTACTGAATCTTCACCACCGACCAGCATTATCACCAAGGAACACAGCAACATGCTACAATTGTCACCAAGTCGGACATATCTCTCGGCAATGCCCTCAAACTAGAAAACGACCATGGGTTTCCGGGAAGGAAAACAACTATGTCGTGCCGAATAAAATCGAAAAGTATGGAGAGAAAAACTTTCGAGTAAACATAATCCAACGTCAGTTAAAATCGGATTGCTACCATAAAGAAGTAATATTAGCCGGTAAGGTATACTTAGCAATTATTGATTCGGGTAGTGAGCAGACTATTATTTCGCAAACGGTCGCTGCGAGACAGAAACAAAACTCGAGACATGTAACGTTACACTGCACGGATTCAGGGGTGGGAAGTGCCAAGCAAGTGCCGTGCACTATTGAAATCGATGGTTATCTTTTTCCAATTAAGGCACTAATCGTTCCGGATGGAACCCTAACAACACCAGTCTTAATTGGGAAGGACGTACTTAATGAGCCGGCCTGCATAATAACTAAGGAGGGAAATACGCTGACCATGAAAAGAAATGGCGACAATAAAGTTACGAAAATAAGTGAAGCTGACCTACATATGGCGGGAGATTACCAACCAAGAAAATTATTGCTACTGCTTAACAAATTTCGAAGATGTATTGCCAAGGATCAAAATGAACTAGGACGGACGGATCTGATTGAAATGGAAATAGAATTAAACAAGACCGAACCGATATCTCAACATCCATATAAGGTACCCTACGCAAAACGTGAAGTTCTCAGCTCTATGGTGAATAAACTACTGAGTAGCGGCATGATTCAAGAATCCAAGTCCGATTTTGCCGCGCCGGTAGTTCTCGTGAAAAAGAAGAACGGCGAAGATCGAATGTGCGTAGATTATCGACGCCTCAATGCGGTTACGAAAAAGGTCAATTCCCCCTCACCAATGATCGACGAGGAAATAAACCAACTGGTAGGGTATGATAAAAAAAATTACTGGATTTAGCATCAGGGTATTATCAAATACCCATCCGAAAAGAGCATATACGTTACACGGCTTTCATCACCCCAGATGGATTATTCGAATTTAAGGTAGTGCCATTCGGGCTTGTAAAAGCTCCAGCGTACTTTAAAAAAGTAATGAACATCATCAAACAAAGAATGTCTCCTGAACCGATTGTCAGCTATATGGACGATTTTGTTATACCGGCCAGGTCATTGGAGGATAGTATGAGCAAGTTAGAAAGATTCCTGGGGATCCTTAGCGAAGCACAACTTACGCTAAACTTAAGGAAGTGTGAGTTCTTTAAAAAAGAAGTAGAATTCTTGGGTCACATCATCAAGAATGGGAAGGCAAAAACCCACGGACGAACACCAAGTGAGGCAGTTTATAGGACTCACGAGTTTCATTAGGAAATTTATAAAGGAATATGCTACGGTCGCATCACCACTCACTGACCTGACCCGGAAAGGTCAGAAATTCGTATGGGGAGATAAGGAACAAGCTTCATTCGACCAGCTAAAGCAGTTATTGACAAGTGGACCAGCACTCGTTTTGTACAACCCAAAGGAGGAGCATGAACTACACACTAATGCCAGTTGCAAGGGCCTGGCAGGAGTATTATTACAAAAAGAGAACGGGAAACTTCATCCTGTAGCATATTACAGCCGACGAACTACAAAAGAGGAATCCAAGTACCATAGCTACGAGCTAGAGACTCTCGCGGTAGTGGATGCAACCGAAAGATTCCGACAATATTTACTTGGTAAGCATTTCACAATTGTGACTGATTGTGAAGCCTTGAAGACCACCATGAAGAGAAAGGAAATGATTCCCAGGATAGCCCGATGGGGGTTGCGAACGCAGGAATATGACTACACAATTATACATCGACCATGTAAACAAATGAATCACGTGGATGCACTGTCGAGGAATTCGGGCGAACCAGCAGAGTCTTCCGAAGTCGTCGATATGCAAATATTAAAGGTAAATATTGACGAAACTGACTGGATGTACTCCCTCCAATTGCAGGATAAGGAAGCTGCTGAAATCACGAACGTACTGCAATACACCCCGAAAAACGACGCTGAAAAACAAATACACTACGATTATGGGTTACAACATGGGCGCCTGTATCGGAAGGTGAACGGCGAATTCAGATTGTATGTCCCAAAAGGAGTGAGGAACAGAGTTTTGCGAAACAGCCACGACTTGATGGAGCACTTCTCCGAGAAAAAGACTATTACCCATTTGAGAGATAGGTACTGGTTCCCCAGAATGACTCAGTTTGTCAAAAAGTACCTCAAAGCCTGCGTTGAGTGTGCTTATAACAAGAGAGAAATTCAGCCCCGCGGAGAATTATTCCTTATCGACAAAGGAAGTGTACCCTTCGATACGCTACACATAGACCACCTAGGACCCTTCATGAAATCGACGAAAGGGAACATGTATCTCATTGTACTAGTGGACGCCTTCACGAAGTATGTCCATATTAAGGCGCTACCAAACACCCAGACAAAACCAGACTTAAATTTCCTTACCGACATATTTTACATCTTCAGCGCCCCCCACCGAGTAACGTTTGAAGAGTTCATGAGAAGTCACTCCATTCAACACATATTGAATGCGACGAAGACCCCTAGAGCGAATGGGCAAATTGAACGATACAATCGTACTATCCTGCACGCACTCATTGCTACAGCTGACGAAGAAAATAAATGGGACCAACAAATCAAACTCGTTCAGTGGGGAATTAATAATACCTACAAAGAAACCACAGGGAAAACCGCTCGTCAGCTGATGATGGGATACACACCGCGCGACCCATTGAGAGACGTCTTGGCTCAATGCGTAGACCTTAATCAAGCCACTACTAGTGTTGCAACAGCAGCTAATTAATTTAATTATGGTAAATTATTTATAATGTAACATATCCCCAAGAAATTCCAAGGAATATGTTCCACAAATGTTGTTGCTATACCACTGTCAATAATAAAAAGACAATAATTGAGAGTTTTGGTGCCAATGGTTCTCCCGCGCCGCGCAATATATATATACATCTACAGTATATTTTCAACTATATAAACACAACTTCAATAGCACAGGTGAGTGAGTAATTTGTGGCATTTAAACTATCATAGAAAAATAAAAATCATTAAATTAAAATGAGTAAATTGCTGAAAAATTTATTGGTACAACTCACTAAGGATGAGATAAACTTCAAGAAGGCGAGTAAAGAAACAAGGGCTTCGAAACACTACCTTCAAGGTCGCTTGGCTATCCTGGAATCAAACTTCCAAGCGAGTTCTACAGCCAACGCAAATGCAGTCACTAAATCAGTCGACGATGCTGAAAGCGAGAAAATTGATGAAGTTTACGACAAAATAAGGGAATTGTATGTCACTTACCGATCATCTTTGTTGGAAGCTCTGTATAAGGTTCCCGCCACTTCTGCAATTGCTGGTAGCTTTTCACATATGGGTAATAAGCATGATCTGCGGCTTCCAAAGATTAATTTACCTTTCTTTGCTGGCAGTTATGAGAACTGGAGGTCATTCCACGATATTTTTCACTCCTTGGTACACAGCGACTCCTCGTTGACGGAGATAGAAAAACTGCACTATTTGAAATCCAGCGTCACAGGTGAAGCTGAACGGCTCCTACAACATCTGAGTTTAGATAAAGGTAATTACATCTTAGCATGGACCATCCTCACCAACAGATACGATCACAAACGAGTTCTGGTAAATACCCAGCTGAAACTTTTCTTCGGCCAACCTAACCTCAGTGTTGAAGGATCAAGTAATATAAAACAGCTACTGGATGTGTCCACTGAGTGTCTGCATGCGTTAAAGAACTTGGGAGTCAAAACTGGGATGTCATCGTAATCTACGTTTTGCTGCAAAAATTACGGTCTATATCTCAGCAGTTGTGGGAGGAAAAACTAGGTTCGCAGAAAGAACTTCCTACTTTCACGGAGTGTACTGAATTTCTGGAGGCCAGATTCCGCACGTTGGAAGCTGTGGCGCAACAAAAGCCGAAACCCAATCATACACCAGAGGTGCAGGTTAGGCTGGGAACGAAGAATGCTTTTACAACTAGACCCAAGCAGAAGCAGTACAAATGTGGTGTTTGCAATAAAGGACAACATTCGCTTCGAAACTGCAATTAGTTTCTGACCCTGGAAGTAGGTGAGCGTGTCAAGGTAGTAAGACTCTTAGGAATATGTGAAAACTGTCTTGCTTACAGTCATCACACCCAACAATGCCCAAGTCGCGTATGCTGCTACTTTTGCAGTCAGAGGCACCATTCTTTACTGCACAGCTCTCAAAACCCCTCTCAAGGCTCACACCATCCAAATCTACCGTCACACTCTACACCACACAACACAATACAGTTCATTTCTACACCATACAATACATCACACCATCCATACAAACACACTCAGCAACCCAACACATATACCTAAGCGCATCAAGTTTACACACAACCGAGCACAAACATAACAGTCAACCCCAATGCACCTGCTTTTCAGCCCGTCATTGATCATCAACCCTCTACTTCAACATTAAACAATTTTCACACTCAACACAACAACAACACTCAGGTTCTTTTGGCGACAGCGATGGTAAAAGCAAAGTCAGCTGCTGGAGGATATATAAACCTGCGAGCACTTATCGACCCTGAGTCAGAAGCCACTTTTATCACAGGAGCAGCAGTGCAGTTGTTAAATCTTAGGCCTAGACGCACATTTATTGAAGTACCTGGGTTGGGGAAGGACAGCAGTGGAGCATGCAATAATTACGTAGAGCTATCTTTCGGGTCACTCCTGACTGGGCTTCTTCCGGCCCAAAGAATAGACTTCAACAAATGGACTCACATTAATGGTTTGATGTTGGCCGATCCTCATTATCATTCTCCTGTAGCCATAGACATTCTCCTGGGAAGCGATGTCTATGTGGAAATTCTCTACTTCATGGAACAGATTCGACCGGAAGGAATTGAGTCTACCAACATGAAACAGAGGTCACAAATGGAACGACATGATCAGAAACACCAGAAAGCAAGGAATTATAAGGTAGGAGATCTAGTGATGTCCCTAAATGATGGAATTGCAGCCACCGGAACTTCAAGAAAACTCGAGGCCAGATATAAAGCGACCTTACTGTGTAACTGCCGTTCTACCTCACGACAGATAAAAAGTAACCGATATGCCATACGCCCCCAGAACACAAAAACCATATTCAGTGATTTGGTCTGCCGATAGGATGAAACCCTGGATCCAACTAAATCTTGACTTCGACGAGGACGACGAAGAACTCCAGGATGGCCGAATCTGTAACGAGGAAGGAGAGCGAAGCAACGGAAGTGAGGAAGACACCAAGACTAAAGAAAAAAGAAAAATGTCAAGCAGTCGTGTGTAGATTTGCGGGAAAATCCTTCCGATAGATATACATATAAATAAATAAATTTGTTACGAACATTTAAGAGTTGTAGTATAATTCCATGGCAAAAATACATCTGAATAGTTTATTGCTTTTAAAGATATTTTTAATAATGTAAGGTAAAGGCACTAGTATCCGGACAGTTAACACAAATCTTAACTTTGACTTCTTCTTCTTTTTTAACTATTAAAGCTTCAGTGAAAAGGTTTGGATATATAAATAATGTGGATAATTTTTAAAAAGTTTGTATAACTCCTGAAACATATTTATTATTGTGGATCTTTTTTTTTTGTAATTCTTAAAAAAGTTCTGTTTGCGCTAGTATCCGGACAGTAATATTTAGTGTCCGGACGATTTAGTTTCAGAAGCCGCACACCAAAATTTCATATCAACTTCTAACATTTTCTTTTTGATTAATGAAACATTTTATTTAGTTTTATACGAAAATATAAGATTTATTCACATTTTTGTTAACTAATTATTCACATTGTAAGTAGATAACAATATATATGTATATTTATTTATATAATCACCCCTATTCCCGTTGTCGTTTGTCGTTAACGACACTAGTCGAATCCTTTTGATTTGCCTAATGAAAAGTAAGTTTAAAAGCTGAATTAAAATTTGATTTTTTTAATAGATGAATTCGTTTTAGGTTTATACAATATTTCCGGTTAACCAAGGAAGCATTTCAAAGTGTGTTGGAGGTTGTAAGTAACAATCTTCCAGGCAGTCTGCAATCATCTTCGGTACCTCCTATACTGAAGCTAGCAGCAACGTTGAGGATTCTTGCTGAAGGTTGTTACCAAAGCGGAGCGGGCAACGATTTTAGATTGGGACTAGCTCAACCAACAACAAGCAAAATATTTGGGCAGCTGACCACAGTTCTTGAAGCCCATATTTGCCCTCAGTGGATCAAATTTGAAATGACAGAGGAGGAAAAAAACCAAACAAAATTGAATTTTTTCCAAAGAACTGGCTTTCCTGGAGTAATTGGGTGTATTGATGGCACCCATATCAAAATCTTACCGCCGAAAAAAGAAGAGCAGCACGAGTATTTGAATAGAAAAGGATTTTATAGCCTAAATACAATGATTGTAAGTTGAGTTTTATTTAATTAAACATTTACAATATGTATACCAATATTTATTTTATTTGAGGTTTGCGATAGTAAAATATCTATCAGATATATTGACGCCCGACAGCCAGGTACCTGCCACGATGCTCTGGTGTGGAGTTGCAGCGAACTAAAACAGACATTAAACGCCAAATATGAAAGCGGGGAAAGAAATTCTTGGCTTCTAGGTAATTATCATTTGATTGAAAAAGGTAATCTTGTCAAAAACTAAATGTTTTTAAATTACTCAGGCGATGCAGGATATCCTCTCCAACCTTTTCTAATGATGCCGTTTAAATTAACGCAGGTAGGAAGTCGCCAAAGCAAATATAATGCAGCGCATATAAAGGCGAGAAACATCGTTGAAAGAACGATAGGAGTTTTAAAAACCGCTTCCGTTGTTTAATTGGTGCTCGACAAATGCACTACAGCCCAAAGAAAGCTGCACAAATTACAAATGTATGCGCAGCTTTGCATAATATTTGCATTTACCATAGAACTGATATTACTGTGCAAAGTGTAAATAGCATCGAAATTGAAGAGACTGCAGAAAATAACACCGAAAATGAAGAAGCCACAACAATTAGAAACCACATAATGAATTCGTTTTAAAAGTTTTATTTAAAAAAAATCCAATCAATTAATTTAAAAAAATATATACTAAAAACTACTCAAGAATGCGTTTGTATCACTAACATCACAGAAATAAAATACATATATAGAAAAAAAAGTTAAAAGTCGCCTTCATTATGTCTAGCTTTTAACTCAAGCTGTTTCGTCTTCAAATCTAGTTTTCTTCTTTTCAACTCCAACTCTTCTTGTTTTAATTTTATTTCCTCCATTCGCAGTATTTCGTTTCTTTTTTAAATCTTCTTTATACACCTGCAGTTTCTCTTCTTCTAATTTAAAAATTTTTCGTTGGTGTCTCCCAGTTTCCCTCATATAGTTTTCAATACCTCGCAAGCTTCCTTTTAATTCCTTGTACAGATCGTCCTTTATATTGATCTGTCTTGTCCAAAGTACCTCTTTATTATTTTCTTCAAATGCACGCTTCTTGGAGTGAGATCTATGTAACTCCGGTGCACACTTCGAAACTGCTCGGCACGCGTCACTGGATGGTTGTTCGATTTGCACCTCATTTACAACATCCTCTACGGGAAGATTTTCTGGTGGAGCAGAAGCAGACAATCCAGACGATGACGGGAAAAGTGAGGCTGCCGATGTTGATGGAATTGGTGATAAGCCAAAAGCTACACCTTGTGGATTTCAAATTTTTTTAAATTGCATTAAATCAGCAACCGTTTCTTCCAATGGAGAGAGAATATGTTGGTTGATTTTCCTCCTCCTGTTGTTTTCATTTCATTTTTATTGTGGATTATTTTTTTTTTTACTTTGAACTTCATGTCCGCCCAAACTTATGAAAGAACAATGATTGAAATTGTTTTAAAAACAAGGTTTTTTACTTACTTTTTGCCAGCCCTCCCATTGTCTCATCGGTAGTTCCAGGCTGTTCAAATTAGTTGCTACGGAGTCCCATTCATTTTTAAAATTTATTTTATTTACTTCCTTGCTAAATCCCTTAGCAAGGTAAGATTTTTCCTGCATTACGGAAACAAGATATTCAAATTGTTTCTTATTTTTAATTTTTGTCCTAAAAAATTCAAAATAAATTGAGATTTAAAATAATAAATAAAAATATGAATTTTACTTACATTTTTCCAGCCATCTACCTCACTGTCGTCAACTTAAATGCGAACGACGAAAATAATCGTTTTTTACGACTTTTGTCGTCTCGTTTTTAATTAGGGAATACCGAATAATTGCCGAAAATGAGATTCTACTACAAACATGGCGTTGGAAATTCTCTTCTCGTTTCGTTTCGTTAAAAAACGACAAAAGGAATGAACCGATTTAGACGTGTCGTTTTTTTTTGTTGTCGAAAACGACAACGGGAACAGGGGTGAATCTTTAACTAAAAAAGAATTCATAACAGATCTTTAGTTTTATTAAAGAAATTAAGTTTTAATCACATTTTTGTTAACAAACTTAACATAGTTAATACATAAAAATAAATATAAATAAATGTACATACAGACTCTTTAGCAAAAAAATAAAAAGGAATTGATAAAAGATATC
This sequence comes from Volucella bombylans, assembly GCA_949129095.1. Taxonomy (NCBI): domain Eukaryota; kingdom Metazoa; phylum Arthropoda; class Insecta; order Diptera; family Syrphidae; genus Volucella; species Volucella bombylans. The sequence continues at coordinate 62,985 of CASBSA010000034.1, forward strand.
TATAATATAAAAATGAATCGCTACAAGTGTTGGTAAGCGCATAACTCAACAACGCCTGGACCAATCAGGCCAATTCTTTTTTTAAAATGTTCGTTGAAGTTCAAGGATGGTTTTTACGGCGAGAAAAATTAGAATTATTGCTGGAAAAATCCTAAAAATAGCCCTTTTCTTTTTCCCATACAAATGATTTGTAACTAAAACGTAGTCAATTTGAGATTTATTGCTATGGTATAAAGTTCATATTAAATTACAAGCACTCACTGTTGTCTAAGCAATGTAGGTGTGTTCCTAACGTCAAAGATCATATCTATCAAAACAATGTGCGTGTGTGCGTTGGAGCACAGAATACATAGTTGGAGGAGTTTAATGTCGCGTTCCGAAACTCGCGTTTCTTTTGTATTAGTTTCGGCACGCGAGATAAAATGCATCAGTTTCCACGTCATTACATCAGTCAAACAAAAATCGCGTTACCAACAGTGTTTTGTTATTTTTAATATCCAAATTTTAAATAAATAAAACAATTCGTACGGCTTAAAAGGATTTGACTTCAAGTCATATCAAATTTAAAAAAAAAAAAAAGTTGTCTGTTACCTAATCTACTGAGTTTGCTTTTGTCAACTGATACACGAAACAAATTCGTATATCGTGTTTTGTGCAGAGTGTTTAGTTAGTTAGTGTTTGTTTAGTTCGTGATTAGTGAAAAAATAATTTATATTTGATATGCCTCCTATAAGACGAAGCAATTTAGGCAGAAGAACCAGAAATGCTACAAACCAAGCTAATTACCGATCTAATCGTACTGCACAAGAACGTGACGACGGAAATGAACGTGAAAGAATTCGGATATCACAAACGCGTGAAGCGCGAGCGCGACATTCAACTAATAATCGCGCAAGTTTGAATCGAGCTGCTTTCAGTTACGATGTGTCAATTGACTACAGTAACTACCAATGTGTTGTTATTGGTTCTATGAACTCGGTTTGCTCACACTGTAAGGCATTAAAATACAAAAACGAAGCCAATGGATTGTGTTGCGCAAATGGTAAAGTGAAATTGATACCATTGGATCCACCACCAGAACCATTGTACTCATTGGTTTCAGGAATAGGAACAGATTCTATACACTTTTTGACACATATCCAACAATATAACAATTGCTTTCAAATGACTTCATTTGGGGCAACAAATGTAGTTCGGGAAAATTTTATGCCAACTTTCAAGGTATGTATTATAGCAGTTACTCATAATTATTTTAGCGAACAAAATTTTCTGTGTCACTAATCTTCAATTTCTTAATCACTTATATATCACTTAGTCATCATATTATATGGTGATTCAGATTCAGTGACACTTTTATTATATTTTATATTTGATAGATATTAGTTAAAACTAAATATATACTTTTTAAGATCAAATATTATTTAAGTTTGATCACTGACAATCCATTAATTTATACCACACCATAATATTTTTTTTTTATTTACAGATACAAGGGAAAATATATCACAGAGCAGGTTCACTGTTACCAGTGTCAGATAGCGACAACAAATTCCTGCAAATTTATTTTATGGGCAATTCACCACAAGAAATTGATCTGCGTTGTGCACATAACAATTTAGTAAAGAGGTCTATTGTAGAACAATTACAAACTTTATTTCATCAACACAATCAATTGATTATATTGTTTAAAACTGCCCTGGATCTGATGCCATCCGATAATCACAAAATTTTAATCAGAGCTGATAAAACACCTGCAGGTCAACATACAAGACGTTTTAATGCACCAACTATTGATGAAGTTGCTATCGTTGTAGTTGGAGAAAACTTGGAATCCCGTGATATTGTTTTACATCGTCGGAATGATCAATTACAACGTATAAAGGAAACACACCGCTCATATGATGCACTGCAATATCCCATTATATTTTGGCAAGGTGAAGATGGCTACGATTTCTCAATAAAAATGATAAATCCCATTACAGGTAACTAAAATATTAGTTTAGCTATGGCGATAATATCTCAGTCATTATATTATGTATTTTAATTTTATATTTGAATGTTATTAAAACAAAATCTATTTACAGGTTCTGAAACCAACAAAAAAGTCAGTTCAATGAACTATTATTCATACCGCCTAATGATTCGCGAAAATGAAGATAATCACATATTGAAATGTCGGCGATTATATCACAAATATGTTGTTGACATGTATGTTAAAATTGAAACGGAGAGATTAACATTCATCAGGTTGAATCAAACCAAACTCCGATCTGAAGAGTATATTCACCTTCGAGATGCGATTAATACTGATGGAAATGCACAGAATGTCGGTCGGATGACTATTCTTCCAGCAACATACATCGGAAGCCCTCGGCATATGCACGAATATGCTCAAGATGCCATGTCGTATGTTCGTCATTATGGTACAGCAGATTTGTTCATCACATTTACATGCAATCCGCAATGGATAGAAATCAAGCAGGAGTTATTCCCTGGGCAATCACCCATTGATCGTCATGATATTACAGCCAGAGTCTTTAGACAAAAGTTGAAATCTTTAATGGATTTCATCGTAAAACATAATGTGTTTGGTGAGACACGCTGCTGGATGTATTCTGTGGAGTGGCAGAAACGAGGATTGCCACATGCACACATTTTGATTTGGTTGGTTGAGAAGATAAGGCCAAATGAAGTTGATGCAGTGATATCAGCTGAAATCCCTAATGTACAAGTAGATCCTGGATTGCATGAGGTAGTTATCAAAAACATGATACATGGTCCCTGTGGAACTCTTAATCAAAATTCACCGTGTATGATGGATGGTAAATGTTCAAAACGATATCCACGGACATTAATATCGGAAACAATTACTGGTAATGACGGTTATCCATTGTATCGTCGCAGATCGACAGCAGACAATGGAAAATCAACAATTGTCAAATTAAATCAACAAGATATTGAAATAGATAATCGTTGGATTGTTCCATATTCACCCATTTTATCAAAGACATTCAAAGCACACATCAACGTTGAATCTTGCCATTCAGTGAAATCTATCAAATACATTTGCAAATATGTAACCAAAGGGAGTGATATGGCTGTGATTGGAATTGGTGCAGAGAATTCCAATGATGAAGTTACCCAATACCAAATGGGCCGCTATGTCAGTAGTAATGAAGCAGTTTGGCGAATATTTTCTTTTCCTATTCATGAGAGACACCCTTCTGTTGTTCACTTAGCTGTGCATTTAGAAAATGGACAAAGAGTGTATTTTACAGTACAGAACGCAGTACAAAGAGCTGCTCAGCCACCATCTACTACATTAACCAGTTTTTTTGAGACATGCCAAAACGATGATATCGCACAAACATTGCTATATTCTGAAATGCCAAAATATTATACCTGGAATCAATCCTCAAGGAGATTTATACGAAGGAAACAAGGAAAACCAGTTCCAGGATATACAGATGTATATTCCACCGATGCGATTGGCCGGATTTATTCAGTACATCCAAGCAATGATGAATGTTTTTATTTACGACTGCTATTAGTCAATGTACGTGGCCCAACATCATTCCAACAGTTACGAACTGTTGATGGTGAATTGTGTGGATCCTACAGAGAAGCCTGTCAACGTTTGCAATTGCTTGAAAATGACGCTCATTGGGATCAAACTCTCAATGATGCTGTAATATCATCACACGCTCATCAAATACGAACATTGTTTTCTATAATCATATCTACATGCTTCCCATCAAACCCAATTGATTTGTGGATCAAGTACAAAGATTATATGTGTGATGATATTTTGTATCAAATACGGAATAGAATGGGAAATCCAAATATACAAATCAGTGAAGAAATTTACAATGAAGCATTGATTTCAATTGAGGACATGTGCTTGATAATGTCAAACAAACTATTAATTCAATTAGGCCTGACCGCGCCCAATCGTCCAATGCATGACGCTTTTAACCAAGAGTTGCATCGAGAAAAACTGTATGATCTCAACGCTTTGAAAGAATTAATTCAAACAAATCTTCCACTGTTAAATGAACAACAGAAGTATGTATTTGAAACTCTTATGAAAGTAACAAATGATGAAACTGGAGGGATTTACTTCTTAGATGCACCTGGTGGTACAGGAAAAACTTATTTGATTTCATTAATATTAGCAACAATTCGCTCACAAAATAAAATTGCACTTGCACTCGCTTCATCGGGAATCGCAGCAACTTTGCTTGAAGGTGGTCGAACAGCCCATTCAGCACTAAAATTGCCATTAAATATGCAAAGCAATGAAACTCCAACCTGCAACGTTTCGAAGAACTCTGCAATGGCAAAGGTTTTGCAGCAATGTAAATTGATTGTTTGGGATGAATGCACGATGGCACATAAAAAATCTTTGGAGGCTTTAGACAGAACCTTAAAAGATCTACGGAGCAATAATAACCGATTTGGTGGTGCAATGATTTTATTAGCAGGAGATTTTCGTCAAACATTGCCAGTGATTCCACGATCAACGCTGGCTGATGAACTCAATGCATGTCTAAAGTCCTCCAATTTGTGGAAACATGTCAAAGTACTTCATTTAAGCAAGAATATGCGTGTCGAGTTGCAAAATGACCAATCTGGAAACATATTCTCTAAACAACTCATTGACATTGGTATTGGCAAATTTCCTATAGACATGTTGACTGGCTGCATTAACTTTCCTCAAAGTTTTTGTCAGTTAACTCGATCAAAAGATGAACTTATTCAGAAGGTGTTTCCAGATGTTTCTCAAAATTACAGAAACCATGATTGGTTGAGCGAACGAGCTATACTGGCTGCAAAAAACATAGATGTAAATGAATTAAATTTCAAAATTCAAGAACAAATTACAGGCGAATTAAGGATATATAAATCAGTTGATTCGGCTACTAATCAAGATGATGTAGTCAACTATCCACCGGAATTTTTAAACTCGCTGGATTTGCCAGGATTGCCACCTCACAATCTTCAATTAAAGGTTGGATCGGTGGTTATAATGTTGCGAAATATCAACCAACCGCGTCTTTGCAACGGTACACGGTTAGCGATAAAAAAATTACTAAACAATGTGATAGAAGCAACTATACTCAAAGGAAAGTATAAAGGAGAAGATGTTCTCATACCGCGCATACCAATGATTCCGACTGATGTGCCATTTGAGTTTAAACGACTACAGTTTCCAGTGCGGCTTGCTTTTGCTATGACTATAAACAAGTCCCAGGGGCAATCATTAAGTGTTTGTGGTATTAATCTAGAAAACCCATGTTTCTCACATGGTCAATTGTATGTTGCCTGTTCCCGTGTTGGAAAACCATCAGATTTGTTTATCTATGCGCCAGGTAATCAAACAAAAAACATCGTATACCACAAAGCACTACAATGATAATATTAATAATTATGATTCACATGATTAACAATAAAGCGATTACTTACTTTTAAATCCTTATATATGTTTTATTTAATTATTTTTTATTCACAACGCCCTATCACCAGGGTGACGGTTCTGTTCAGGAGAATTTTTTAAAATACGTAGGCACAAAAACTGCCATGGCATTTACTCGTAAATATCACAGAAATAGTTGCAAATAAAATCTTTTGTGCTAGCGATATTGTATTCTATGTTTGCCATGGAGGTACACTTAAGATGAAACCAGCTGTTAGACCGGGAATAAAAAAGAACAAGACAAAATCGATTTATTTTAATTACTTTTATTTTTCTTTCTCCGATCACGCGGGTTCAGATGAACGTACAGAACGAATGAAAATAATACGATCCACCATTTAGGATGTGACTCAAAAAACTTTGAAACACTTTTTGTGGATGCGATTGAACATGCCGCCGCCTCTGAAATAATCCCAGATTCTTTAAGAAACATCTTCAAAGGGTAGTGGCGCCACCTTGTGTACAGCTCTTGATATAACACCATTTTTAGTTTTGATGTTTAATACACGAACATGGACGTCCTTGGATGGAATGGTTCCAACAATGCGACCGAGTAACCATTTTTGAGGAGGCAAATTATCATCGGAGACAAGAACCATCATACCCAATCTAATATCAACTGATTCGGAACTCCACTTGTAACGATGTTGAAGTTGGGTTATATACTCCCTAGACCAACGCTTCCAAAACTGCAGTCGAATAGCTTTGAGTTGTTGCCAGCGATTGAGCCGGGAGATATTTGTGACGTCGGGTTCTACAAAGGAAGTAAGAGGACTGCCAATCAAAAAATGGCCGGGTGTCAATACCTGTTCATCACTAGGATCCGAAGTCAATGGTGTAAGAGGCCGCGAATTGAGAATTGCCTCTATCTCAGCTGCTACCGTTGAGAGTTCTTCAAAACGTAAACGTAGAAGAAGTGCACGTTCTGACTAGAAGACTCTTAGCTGACTTCACGGCCGACTCCCACAGGCCTCCAAAATGAGGCGTCCGTTGTTCTCGGAGCTCTGCCAATTCATTTCTAGCTCCCACGAAGCCGAGCGATAGCGCTGTCAAGAATCCACCGGATGACAAGTCGGAGACGATCTCCAAATGGACAGCCTTTGTAGCAAAACATACAAATACTGCCATATATGACTTTTTGATACGACATCAACGAGATTTCGATGAAGTATAAAAAGGGCCACAAAAGTCCACACCGGAGGTAAGAAATGGGCGTCCACTGCATACTCTGGAAGCCGGGAGATTGCCCATAATTTATTCTCGTAATTTAGGTCGCATTCGGAAGCATAGCATGCAATTATGCATTACTCCAGTCGCCATGTTTCGTGCATCGATGATCCAAAATCTTTGCCGGGAAACTGACACCAACGCTTGAGCCTAATGAAGGTAGGAAGTGACGAACGGATGAGATTTAGGCAGCAAAATTTGATGCTTTGCATCATATGGTAACTCCGATAATTCCAGACGTCCACCGACACGTATCAAGGTTACCACAGGACCGATGTGAAGAAATGGATTCAGTTTCTGGACGTGACTCCTTGGGATTAACGAAGCTGTTTTTCGACTAAAGGTCTGCTACATCCCTTTTAAAAGAACTCTGCTGAATGCAAAATATTATTTTTAACAAAGTAACCTCGTACTCCTCCGCTGAAATTTCATTGCGCAATAAATTTTTCTTATGCCATTTTCTTTTTAAGTTTTCAATAAATCGAACGCAGAAGGCGAAAATCCGAATAATTTTTTTGTAGTTATTAACAAATTTATGATTTTTGATTAAATAATTAAAATCCAAATTGTTTTTGTTTGCTAACCCAAGAAATACAGAAGTCCGTTTACGCCGCTCAGGAGCGTCTATAGCAACACGCTTTCTGGCAACAGGCCATTCACTGCTATGAAGGGAGAGAAAAGCAGGTCCCTTCAACCAAAATGAATCAATCAACTCTTGAACTGGTGCTCCACAGGATATGATATCGGCTGGATTCGATTTCGTGTTGACATACCTCCATGTCGCATCCGAAGTCAGTTCCTGAATAGCTGCAACTCGATTTGCAATGAATGTATTCCAGGATGATGGGTGGTCAGCAAGCCGATCGAGCACGATTTTTGAATCAGTCCATAAAACAATTTGATCAAATTTCCTATCGAAAGACTCCCGAACTCGACGAAGCAGTTTGGAGAGGAGTAACGAAGCGCACAGTTCTAACCTAGGCAAACTTTGAGTGGACACAGGTGCAACTTTCGACTTTGCACTCAAAAAATTAGTGCTTATATTTCCCAGAACATCCTCAATGTGGACGTAGAGACAACAACCGAAGGCATTCAGAGAGGCATCTGAAAACCCATGCAACTCACAACGAATAGCATTTTTGGCAAACATATATCTCGGAATACGCACCTTTTTAAGCTCCCTGAGTTGTGAACGATACTTAATCCATTCTTCCCTTAGCTGATCTGGAATCTCCTCATCCCAATCGAATTTAGAAATCCACAGACGTTGAAGAAATATCTTTCCCAATACAGCAACTGGGTTTATAATACCCAACGGATCGAATAGTCGTGCCACATCAGCCAAGACGGTTCTTTTAGTGACGACACTAGCATTCTTCACTAACTCCAATGGATTAAGAAACTGAAGTACATCTTTTGAAGGCTCCCACACTGTTCCAAGGGCCTTGATGACATCACTATCGTTAATCCTCAATGGTATCTCCCGATCGGATTCTGGAATCCTGTCTATTAGCTTACTCTCACTTGAATACCATTTCTTCAACTCGAGTCCAGCGCTGCTCAAAATTGATTCAATCTGGAAACGAATCTCATCAGCTTCCTTCACATTATCAGCACCAGAGATGAAATCGTCTATGTAAAAATCCTTCTCAATAGCTGCTGAACCAAGAGACATCGAGTGGCATGGTACGGTGCTGATGACGTGCCATATGTCACTGTTTTTAATCGAAAGACCCGAATGTCTATGTTTACATTTTCACGCCATAAGATTGCTTGGAAATTGGTGTCACTAGGCCGAACCAAAAATTGTCTGTACATCTTTGACACATCTGCACTCAAGGCAATCTGATCAGAGCGAAAACGAAGCGAAATGGAATACAAATCCTGTTGAATTGTTGGACCCACCATGAGTATATCATTTAGTGACACATTAGATGATGTTCGACAGGACGCATCGAAGACAACTCTCAATCGTGCTGACGAACTGTCGGGTCGAAGAACAAACTGATGGGGCATGTAGTATCGAATATTTGCAACTTCATTCGGTGGTACAGCTTCCATATGTCCCAAGGACTCGTACTCCTGCATGAACGAAATATACTGCTCCTTTATTTGAGGAAGTTTTTCAAGACGCTTTTCTAAACTTGCGAAACGTTTCTCTGCTATTTTCCTTGAATCTCCAAGGGCACTGGGGTCCTCTTAAAACGGTAACTGCACTTCTAGTCTGCCATCTGCGATCTGTTCCTCGGTCCAATTTGGAGATTTTGATTGAACATCCTCGATGGTCAAAAACTTTTTAAACATATCGTTTAGTGAATTTACGAATCGATGATTGCTGTGAACTGTTGAATAAACGTGTTGTATGCCGTGTAATCCCCCGAAAATGTCGGCGGCTTAACTTTAGGAAGATCATCAAAAACAGCTGAATTAACACCGACAGGTCTTGAGGAGATGTTTTTTGATTTTGCTAAAAGTATGAGAATCTGTGACTTGACGGAACAATAAATTTCTTCAACACTTGCCCGGTACTCCTCCTCATCCTCGTAACCAGGCAGAAGATCGTCAATTGAATCTCGAGTTACAAGGTATTGCTTGAAATATCCTTCAAGTAATTGTAGGCAGCAATCAAGATCTATGGCACTAATTGTATCTTCAGAATCCTTTATTTTATTTTGTATTCTTGTGATATATCCTTTTCTTGCTGCCTGAGTTGCTTTTAATTGCTCGATCGACATATTGCAATGACAATTTGCAAAAAAGGATGACACACGAGTGATGCCAAATACGATTATATTTATGTGGAAGTTGTAGAATGTAGAATAAAAGGAGATCGAAATATATTTTTAAGCGAAACGACAGGATACGGTGAAACTATTGCCACGAACAGCTTGTGGAACCGATGTCCACTGTTTCACTGTGCGTATGTGTGTGTGTGATAATTTGCACTGCGCAACGACGATATTTTATTTATATGAATTAAACGAAACGAAGTAATTATCGAACAATCACATATATTTTGAGCTCTAATACGTTCTCTGGCTCGATGGACCAATGTTAGACCGGGAATAAAAAAGAACAAGACAAAATCGATTTACTTTAATTACTTTTATTTTTCTTTCTCCGATCACGTGGGTTCAGATGAACGTACAGAATCGAATGAAAATAATACGATCCACCATTTAGGATGTGACTCAAAAAACTACTTAATATAGTCCACTTTTTGTGGATGCGATTGAACACCAGCTAATGCACATGTCACATCCAATATTTTTCAAATGATCGTCTTCAACGTGGCTTTGCAGTTCGTCGCCACATTCTTGACATTTTTCTTTGATCTTGAAATTCTTTTTTTTTGGCTTTGAAGTTTTGTTAGATGTAGATAGTGAAAAACAATCTTTATTTGTTACCAAATCTTTAAGGCACTGTGCACTTGTCGATGGAGTCATTGGTATAGTGTTTTCAGGATTTCTAATAGGGACTCGCTCAGGTGAAGGCAACATCGTCGCCCGGATTTATGGTAGAAGTGGTTGCTGTTTCAGTTTCCTTTTCCAGAGTGTCATCATTTCGAAGATAGTAAACTCCAAGGCTTAAGTTATTTAAGCTTCCTTCTGCTAGTAGTGGATTAATAGTTATATCTAGTTCATTTGTTGATGGAACTTTATCAGCTTCTGCAGCAATAACCTCCAAAACAAACTTTACTTCAACACCAATAGCACTTAATTTTTCGGACATGCTTTCAATAACTTCGGCAGCAATTTTAAACTTATCCACTGAAGGTGATTTTGTCGGCTTTGGCGCTTCAGCAATTACTAAATTTTCAACGGTGTTCTTCACGCATTTAGAAAAATCGATAGCAGTTGGATTTAGTGAATAAAGACCGCATTTGCGAAAGCCATTCTTGATTGTTGCTGACATATATTTATTTTTCTTTATGCATTCGTTGAAAAGAGGACAAACATTTTTTTTGTAATTGATTGTCCTAGATTCCTTGTTTGCCACTTACGAACAGTCTTTTTCCATTCTGATTTAAGGGGCTTAAATACACTTACATCTGCTGGTTGCATAATATGGGTTGTATTGGGTGGCAATGCATATAAAATGATTTGTTCCTTGTTACAAAATTCGCTTAACTCCTAAGTAAAATGGGATTTGTGACCATCAACAAATAATATAACGGGACGTTTTGCTTGGTCTGTTAGTAAGCGTTTATGTACACAATGAGCCACGTACTCATAAATGTTTCACTGCGCATCCAACCGCTCTCGCTTTTCCCTAGGATCCAAGATTGGGGCATACTTTCAACAATGTCGTTTGGAGGACGTAATTATGGGAACACTACCATAGGTTCAAAGAGTTTTCCATCAGCCGAGAAAATAATTAGTACGGTTAACGTTCCTTTTTCATTACTAGCACATGTTTGGTAAATATTTTCATAACCCTTTGGTGCTATCACTTTGCCAGTTTTTGGACAAAGGCAGAAACTGCTTTCATCGCCGTTGAGGATCCTTGATGGGTCGTGTATTATTTCCTCCTGGTTTATGCTCTTTAAATAGTCTTCCAGCTCTTTAAACCATTTTAAAATATTTTCTTTTGTGACGACCTGACTTTGCTTATGCTTTCAGCTTCTCTCATAGCCAAAGAAGGATTTCTCTTCATAAATGATCCGAGCCATGTTATATCTGGTCGATCATCTTGAAAACTTGTTTCCCTTTTCGAGTCCTTAATTATTTTTTGCACCGTATTAAGGAGGCCATTAGTCTTTAAGGGAAATCCACATTTGCACATATCGGTGAACCACTCAGCAATTTTACTTCTTCAGGTGTTAAGTAAGGATCTGGCCCCTTTTTTGTTGCCATTTCACCAATTAGCCTCTTAATTTTTAGTCGGTCATGAAGAGTTAGTTGATCGACACAGACCATATTTGGCAGCTGCTTTACTTAAACTCAAATTATTTGTCCGAATATCTTCTAAAGCCCATGCTAAACTGTTTTCCTCCATTTTTAAGTAATTAAATCTAAAAGTATGATATTTTTAATGTTTTACATATTTTAATGCATAAAAGAAACAATTGTCCGGATACTAAACATAATTTTTCAGTAACCGGACAGCCGGTTTCTTAGTTAAAAAAACTCCAGTATCCGGACACCAAATAATTTGCATAGAATTTAACAATTTTTTCGTTTTTTGTTTTATGGAACATAGGAATTATTTATATTTAATTAAAATTAAACCTAAATTGATGTGCAAATGCAATAAACAATGCTTCCAATACTTACATTTTGAAAATAGCGTCACTATTTTTGTTAGAGAAAAACCGCACTTAGCTGCATACTTCACGACTACCACGTACTAACTAATGCGTACTTCGCAAACCAGTTATCGTATCTATTGGAAATTACGTGGGTGTATGAAAGAAACGTAGAGGGTTGTTTTTTTATGCATTTTTCACACTAAAACCGGACAATTCTCTTATTTTTTGACAATAAACGACGAAGTGTCCGGATACTAGCTCTGTCCGGATACTAGTGCTTTTACCCTAGTTAACGGTTGCGTACCCATGATTTGCAGGAAAATAAATTCACGTCCCCCGTGGTATAATAATAGATTATGTAAATTAAAAAATGCTAAAAATATTTCACATAAAAAGTTTAAAAAATCAAATTCTCATGACGACTATTTAACTTTTTCACGCCTTAGAAGAGAGTTTACTTTTTTTATCAAAGTTTCTTTTTTGTAATTATATTCATCCTGTTGAAAGCAATTTAAAAAGTAATCCAACGAGTTTTTGGAAATTGGTTAACAAAAGAAGAAAGAGTACTGGATTTCCAACTAAGATGTGTTTAAATGACAAGCAATCTTGTGATTCTAATGACATTGCGGATATGTTTGCTGAGTATTTAAAAAGTATTTATAGTTCATCTTGTTCAACTTTAATCGGTTCTCGTTATGTCCACTCACTTCCATCTATTGTAGATTGTTCATGTTACTCGTTTGATGTTAGTGATGTTGAAGTAGTCTTACGTAGCTTAAAACCACAAAGAAAAGCTGATATATTAGGATTTTTTCCAATCGTTTTACGCTACAGTGCATCTACGCTTAGTATCCCATTATCAGAGCTCTTTAATAATTCAATTTCCAGTGGATTTTTCCCTCAAGAGTGGAAAGTCTCTACCATAGGGCCTCTTTACAAATCTGGCAAAAAAGATTAAAATCATAAACTTCTCGATAAACTTGTGAAAGACAAACTAGTTTTTACAGTGAAACAGTATATAAGTATCCACCAACATGGTTTTTGGAAACGCAAATCAACAATCTCAAATTTAGTTGGATTTACTAATTTTTGTGTCTATGCATTAGAGAACCAAAAACAAGTGCATGTCAGTCGTTCATAGACCTCCGCGGAGTTTAAACGTGTTCGGCTAGAAAGTGAGAAGTGATTCCCTTAATTAAGACATTTGACGAATTGGATTTAGGCTCCAATTAGCTAAGTGATAGTGTGTTCGCTTGAGACAGCAAAGGTTGTGGGTTCGACCCCGGGTTTTGCAGACACTTTTTTTTTTTCATTTTTATTCAAAATAAGAAAATATAATAAAAATGATTTAAAGTGTTACTAAGTGTTGTACTATACATCACGTGATGGATTGTGGAGAGCGGTCCGCTATGCCAATAGCGGGACCTGCTGATTTATCAGGTGAGGCTTCAAGCAGTTCAAGCCAAACACCAACAGCTAAGAGAAGGAGGAAGCTAAGGCCAACTTCCAACTTAGTCCAACGTCCCTCCCTACGAACTTTCTCTATAAAACTGCTGGAAGGAGTGAGGGAAGGGAACAGCCTCATTTCATGGGCACCGAGCGAATCAGAAGATGAAGAGGAAGAGATGATGGCCATAAGTAGCAGCATCAAAATGCTACAAGAAAGGTAAATGCAAATGGAAAGAAGGAAGAAGGAAGGGGTAAGAGGAAGAACAAACCCAGCAATAACAGCAGACGCTGCTTGCTCCAAAGTAGAGCCAACAACAACACCAACAAAAGCATAAAAAACACCAGCAAAAACAACAAGAGCAGCCACAACAACAGCATCAGCAAAAACAACCTCAGCCACAAAAACAGCAGCAGCAGCAACAACAACAACAACAACAAAACAACAGCAGCAGCAGCAGAAGAAGAAGGAGAAGGTGTCTCCTATCAACACCTACAAATTAGAGGTAAATGCAGCCAAGGACCTGTGTAAGTTGGTCATTTTGGTTGTTGGTAATTCTAAAATAATGAAAAATTATGATTTCAACCAAATTTCCTACGCTCAAATGGCGTCAGGTAGGTGGGGGGGCTACGGTACAGCAAGCGACTGTTGCTTCTCCGGCGCCAACTCGCAATCCAAGGGCAGATGGCTCAGCTGCAAAAGCAGGTGCAAGAACAGGCCAAGCGGGTGGACCAGATCTACGCGTTGCTGCCGGGCCTAACGCAACACATGTTGTAATGGGTACGCACTTGGTGGAGCAAACTTTGAAGGTCCTTGTGGTGAATGTTAATTCACTGATTAGGATCGAACGAAGAGTCGCGATGTTTAAATTGCTACAAGACCAAACTCCTGATGTGCTTTTCGCTAGCGAAACCGAGCTGACCGATAAGCACAAACTGGAGTACAATAATTATATTATTAGGAGAAGAAATCGGCCCAGATCCAAAAGTGGTGGTGGGGTCGCGATCTTCATTAAAGAAAGTATAAGATTTCACAGAGTGTACAAGGGAGTGTTGCGCAGGTTCCGGGTGTTAGAGGCAGTCGTCATTTACATCCCCCTCCGCAGTGGAAAGCGACTGTACTTGGCATCTGTTTATGCACCTGATACTTCACAATCCACCCTATTCATTACAGAGCTCGACACGCTTTTTCGACTTCTGAGGCTGGAATCGGGGGAGAATTATTTTATAATCGGCGGGGATTTCAACGCTAGACACAGAAATTGGGGAAATACTAGAGGGAACCTACTACTCGATTGGTGGGGTCAGCACGATGTCATGTACAGACTCGGTCTTAAAGCGACGGATAACCCGTCGTTTCCCAGAGGCGGGTCTTATTTGGATCTACTGCTGTACGACGAACGTATACGACTGACAGGTACGAATTTACAAACGCTAAACTGTCTGCGCACATTCGTGTATGATAGCGACCATTGCGGTTTTAGCACCGAAATTACGGTTCCCAACGAAATTGCGGAATTGGAGGAGTTTGTCCAAAGATATACTTACAACTACAGTAAGACTCGGTGGACACGCTTCTCCGCAACCTTGACTAGAGCACTCTCCTCGAACACCCTACACCCACCGGCCAATAGGAATTTGTCAAACGAGGAGATTGACAATTACCTAAAGCAAATGGACGAGACAATTAAACAAACTATGGACACTACAATACCGCGGTATCGACGTACGACTAACGAAGACCTGTTCCGCAATCCTACTACTGACGCACTGCACCGACAGAAAAGTAGACTTCTGACAAGACTTAAAAACTTGTACAGACAGTTAACTGACCGACAAGACCCGGAGATTAGGACACTGAAGTCGTCGATTAAAAATATCCAAACGCTAATAAAAGAAAATTACAGAATTTCTGTAAGTTCATATTGGAACAACAAGGTTCGGGCTGTAAACACCAGCAACCCGAATATGTTTCCGCAAATAAATAAACTATTTCGGAGAAAAAATCAAAACGACTCTCAGTGTCTTAAAATAGCCCGGACAACAGACAACGAACGGATACTGACAATAGCAGGCATTTATCCAAATGAGGCCGCTGATGATGACGACTTCTTTGTGATCGAGGATCCACAGGAAAAGGTCGAGGCCATGGGGGCGACTTTCCAGGAAGTATACAAGGCCTGTGATATCATTGGCCCTAATTATGACCTGGACAATCGCGTCTTGGTGCACGACTTCTGCATTCAAAATGAAATAGGGAACTGGCGATCCGAGGGCTCTGGTTTCACAAGGTTCAGCGACGAAAATATGGCAAATAATGTCATTTCCAGAGAGGGTGACCTACCCCCGTTCATTTCGAAGGAAGAACTCCGTGAGATCTAAACTGGTGTCCGATATCCAATGGAACAAAGGCAAGAAACAGTGCACTGGTGCCTGCCTTGTTGACTTGGAGAAGGCCTTCGACACCGTATGGTTAGAGGGTCTTTTCTATAAGCTGACTAGGCTGGGGATCAGTAAACCACTCTTGTACATTCTTTATAATATGCTAACCAACAGACAGTTCATCGTGAAGAATGGTGATGTGACTTCTGTTGGAATTTTTCAAATTAAAAATGGTCTTCAGCAAGGCGCGGCCAATTCGCCGATCCTATTTAACATTTATACAAGCGACTTGATAGGTGCACTTCCCCATACTATTGCGTACGCAGACGATTTGATAGCGTACAGAACAGGTTCAAAAATCGAGGTCATTAACACCCTCTTGCAGCGTGACTTCGATAAGATAAGACGATTTTGCGATGACTGGAAGTTGAAAATCAACTTTCAGAAGTCGGAAACCATTCTCTTTAGGACGCCGTTGTCTAGAGCCTCTAGGGATACCAGAACAAATTGGCGAAAGTTCTCTATCATTGGACAACGCGGACAACCTCTTGCCTGTCGAAATGTAGTCAGATACCTTGGAATCTGGCTAGATCAGTTTCTGTATTTTGGCAAAAATGTAGATGCTGCTCTGGCTAGAGCCAAAGGTGCTTTTGCCCTTACAAAGAGACTGTTTTATAGCAGCCAACTCGATGCGAGGGTAAAGGTAATCTGCTACATGGCCCTTATTAGGCCCATGCTGGTATTTGGTTGTCCCGTGTGGTTCAATGTACGAGCAAGCTTAATGGAAAAGATTCGGGTGTTTGAGAGGGCTTGCCTTAGGGCTTGTCTTCGCTTGTACAGAACACCAGAGTCGGAGTACAAGAAATTTTATCCTAACGAGGTCCTTTACAACAGGGCGAACCTAATACGAGTGAACAACTTCGTAATTGCAAGAGCAATGACCTCGACGAATAACCTGATATCTGGGGCTTACTACCCCAATTACCTTTACCATGAGAGTGTGCGCTCTGACGGCTTCGTTCCACCGGAAGCATTCCTCTACCTAGATCAGATAGGGTTGATCCAGGATAGATCAGCGGTGCCGTTAATCGTCCATGTCGCTCGGACAGCTGGGGACAGGCGACTTAACTACAGCAGAGACGTCGCACACGGCAGTGTGGATCGCCTCAGGTTCAGTAGGGCGGTGGGGAATCGCGATAAGAGGGATGTCGTTCGGCAGCACCAGCATTTCTGGTGGTTGAATGATGGGGAAGATGTTTGGTCGTCGTTTCCGTCAATTACGGACCAGCTTCACTAATGAGGCAGAGCTGACCAATCTATTTGCCCAGTAAATAACGATGGCCAGCTTACATAGGTTTAGGTTAGCATTTAAGAAATATATACATGTACTGGTGTATATAAAGGTATATACTAGTATATGTATATTATTGTGCATAATGTCTTTGTGTCTGTATGTGTGTATTGTGTATATAGGTTAAGTAGACTAAGGTTTATTTTAAGTTAGATATTAAGTTTTATAAAAAATAGAAAATTACATCCATAGGCTAAGTTTTTTGTTAACAATATTTTTTCTTAGCTTTAAGTATAGTAAATAAATATCCATAAAGAAAATGTTAATAAAGTCGAAAGACATAGTATAAGAATTTAGAGTAGCTTAGAGTGCATGTGTGGGGCCAGTAAGTTAAGATAAGTTTGTTAAGTAATTTTAAGCTAGCATTTAAGCATTTTTTGTTAGTATGTAAGAGTTATTGATTAGAAAATAAAATGCGTTTAAAACTAAAAAAATAAAAAAAAGTTCAACAACGATACAGTCAAATTGACCGGGAAGCGTACGCTATTGTTTTTGGAGTCAGAAGATTTTATCAGTACGTTTGTGGACGTAAGTTTATTTTAGTGACAAATAATAAACCGATTGCCCAAATCTTTTCGCCTACAAAAGGGTTACCAACATTGTCAGCAACGCGTATGCAACATTACGTATTTTTTTTGGAATCGTTTGACTATGAAATACGCTGCAAGAGATCGAAAGAGAATGCAAACGCGGATGCAATGTCTAGACTACCAATTAAACATGTAACAAATAGCGTTGAGGAAGTGGACCGCGTGGAAGTGAATTAAATTGAAAATTTACCAGTCGTAGCTAACGCTACGCAAAAAGATCAATCAGTTCGAACTTTAATTCAAGCATTGAAATTTGGTCGGATATGCGAGGCAAGAGATCGTTTTGGAATCAAACAAACGGAATTTGCATTACAGCGGGACTGTTTAATGAGAAATACAAGAGTTTACATTCCACCGATTTTGAGAAACCGAGTTTTTAGCGAATTGCATTCCGCGCATTTCGGCATGACCAAAATGGAAACTCTGGCTCACGGATATTGTTGGTGGAATAGCATGGATAAAGACATAAAGGAAATGGTGATGGTGACATGAAGCTAAGTGAGTACGACCCACACACTGCTGTGAGATACCATCTAAACTATTTGATAGAGTGCATGCAGATTTTGCTGGACCGTTTATGTGGAATATTTTTTTATATTAGTAGACGCTTTCTCGAAGTGGCCAGAAGTGCATATTTTACCGAATATAATTACTGAAACTACAATTCGCAAATGCCGAGAGATATTCTCTGCTTTTGGACCACCAATAACATTCGTTAGTGATTGGGGACCCCAATTCATGTTATCAGAATTCCAAGAATTTCCGAAAGAAAATGGAATTCATCACAAGCGCGGAGCATCTTATCATCCAGCGACGAATGGTCAGGCGGGAAGGTATGTTCAGACAGTGAAAAATAAATTAAAGGCGATTAAGTGCAACCATAACGAAATTGGAAAAGCTTTGAGCAACATTTAGATGTCGTACCGCCGAGCTATACATACAGAAACAGGTAAATCTCCAGCTATGATTATATTTAGGCGTCGAATAAGATCCAAACATGATTTGATGCTGCCAACGGAACCAACTAAAGACAAACCAACCAAAGTGTCAGGCACCAAAATTTGCTCTCAATCAGCGAGTGGCAGTGCGCCATTATTTATCGGGAGAAAAATGAAAATTTGGTAGAGTAAGTGAGAATAGGTGAAGACATTGTGAAATATCCAGTAATATTACCCGAAAAAACGATGGGAGACAACGAACAGGAAATAATAAATCTGGAAGAAACCAAAGATAATAGCTCAACGAATACGCCAGACCCTATCGAAAAGCCAAATCTGTTGGAGTCGTGTGTCGAGCCCGCCACGCTTCCGGATGATTCAGGTGACTAAAACAAAAGTAGTCAAATTCCTACTTCGTTAAAACGTACTGCTAGAACACGCCAGGCCCCAGATCGCTATGGTTATGGTTGAATGTTTTCATGAAATTTTGAATATTAAGTTTTTTTGTTATTGCTTTTCCCTTGGTTAATGTCCTTGAATTATATATATATTTTTTCTTATTATCTAGTCAAAAAGTTACTCAGGTGTTTTATTGTATTTCAATGGAATGAGTCTACCAAGCGCAAACCTGCAATCTGTTTAGCTCTAAAATCGTGAAGAACTGCTTCTCGTGGGCTTGTCTTGAAGTGTGAGTGTCCAATATTGAAATAAATAAGGTAAATGGAGAACAGATCTTTTAGACACTAGAAGATATTCTTATGTAATTCCAAAATCAGATTTCCCACTTTGGAAGAAAAAGAAGAGTTCGTGTTGAACGAATACCATTTAATTCAAGACGAAAGCCCTACAAATTATGCAGCCACACCTAAATAAGTTAAGTTAAGTTAATTTTCAGTATATTTTCTGAAGTAAATAAATTACAATAATTCATATAGTATACTACGTACAATTAAATGGACATAAATTCATTTAGAGAAAATTTAGTGACATTTCATATTTCTTAACAAAAAATATACGAGTAATGCAAAAATATAATGAACGTATAATGCAAAAACAACGTAGTGAACATTTAAGCCGTAACAACTTGTTGACTCCTGTCCAATCTGGTTTTCGTGTTAAACATAGCTGCACTACTGCTTTGCTTAAGATCAGAGATGATATAAGGTCAAATTTAGATGATGGTCATATTAAGTTCTTAGTCCTCTTAGATTTTTCGAAGGCTTTCGATATGGTCGTCGACACAGTCCTGTGTTATAAACTACAACACTACTTTAACGTCTCACAGGTAGCAATAAGATTGATATCTTCCTACCTCTCCGGGAGATCACAGGCGGTGGCCGTTGATAATAATTTATGGGAATTTATCCCCTGACCAGAGGTGTCCCTCAAGGGTCAATTCTGGGTCCTCTTCTGTTAATGTTGTATATCAATGAAATCTCTGGTGTCATTAAGCATTCGTCGATGTATATCTACGCTGACGACGTACAAGTTTATAAAGGTTGTGCCCTTGGCCTTATCGAAGACTGTGTCTGTAAAATAAATAAAGACCTCAAACTGATTTCAGATTGGTCAGTAACAAACCAGTTAAATGCAACTGTCTAGTGATATCTAAGGAAACTTCAGATTTAATATATTTACCATCCATTAAGCTAAATGGCTTGTCAAACAATTTTGTCAATTCCTCAAAGAATTTAGGCTTGTTGTTAACAGAACGCTTACATGGATCGATCATATTAATGTCATAGTTGGTAGGACATACGACGTTCTCCGTACTTTATGGAGAGCACATCAATATACTCCCTTGAACATACGCCTATTACTTGCAAAGTCTTTGGCAATTCCAGTTCTCATCTATGGTTGTGAAATCTTTTATAAGTATGATGCTGCCAGCAAAAAAAAGTTACAGGTAGCATTTAATAGCATCATTAAGTATGATCACGTTACCCATTCGTCTAAAAATCTACTGAGCATGACTTTCGAAAACTACATCACATTTCGGACGCTGGTTCTTTTTTCCAACATTTTGAAAGCTCCGATTTCCAGTATCAAGCAGATCTTCTTGTTTAAGAATAAATTACAAATGAGTGCGGTGACGCTTCAAAGTGTATATAATTTAATATTAAAAGCAAAAAGCAAACATTCATATTAATACATCACATAATGTAAAAATATAATAAAACAAACAATTCTTTTTGAAAATTAAATGTAAATTAATTTTTTGAAAAGAAAAAAACACCAAAATATCAAAATCTACAAACAACGGATTCCAAACTATTGTATTTATATCATGAGTTAAAAGCCAATGCCTTCCACGATTCCTATCTATTTGTGGGACTAGAAGCCTTAAGCCAAAATGGAAGCTTATTAAAAATATGGCGTGAGGCAGCAGTATAAACATTTTTATAAGCTGTAGTTCGAAAGCCAGGAACAGCTACTCGATTACCACGTACATTATAATTTTCGAGAACTCAAATATTTAAGTTACTAGATGAAAGATATAAATACATATTTTCCTTATAATATATTTTTATAAAACTGGAAGAGGTTGGATTTCCCAACAAACAGTCCCATATTGGAGTTTGGAGTGAAAAACTACATAATAAATTATTTTAAGAAGCTTTTTTGAGCATACACTTCTCAAATAAAAGAAGCTCCTAAGTGCTCCGCGAAAATATTGCCTCAGGCTGTTGATACTACAAAATGTTTTAGTGGAGAGGCTGGAGCAACAGAAGCAGCTCAACAGCTTATATCTTTGGCACTCAGGGGCATGAACAAAAACTTCAGCGGCAAAGGAATTAGGCGCCGACAGACTGAAAAACATTATTTTTGTTTTGGAACTGATCATTAGCTTATTGAAAAGTGAACCATGTTCTTAACCACTCTAAATCCGAATTGCTTTCAGCAATTAAATTCAGCTCGCTAACCGCACCGTAGGACAAACCTACGTGATCCGCAAAAGTAGTAAGAACGCTTTTAAAAGGTAGTTCAAACAACGAGTTAATGTAGTTTAAGAAAAGGGTCGGCGGTCCTAATATAGAACCTTGAGGCACCCCTGAATTCATAATCCTAATTCCGCTTCTAGCATCTGGAATCTTTACTCTTAGAGATCTATTTACTAAATATGAATTAAACTCAAGTGCTCAAGTGGAGCATAAAACCTCGAATCTTTTGAAGCAAAATCTTATGGTTAACTATATCAAAGGCTGCTGGAAACTCTTTACTGTCTAACCTATCGAAGATTTGTGAACAGAAATTCAACAGTGCATATTCCGTACATTTACCTTTCTGAAAACCGAATTGCAATGAACTAAAAGAACATGTTTTATTAAGAAAACTAACAACTTTATTTTTTACTACTTTTTCAAAAACTTTATTTATTGAAGGAAGCAGCGAGATAGGCCTGTAATTGCTCACATCATTAGCAGCACCTTTTTTGTAAAGTGGCACTACTTTCGCGCATTTAACAGTTTCAGGGAAGACTCTGGACAAAACACTCTTATTGAAAACATCCGGTAGTACATCCACAACAAAGCATGAAATGCTCTTTAGTATCTGATGTGAAATGCCATCTATGCCAAAAGAATTTGAATTT
The DNA here is from genome assembly GCA_949129095.1 of Volucella bombylans. Classification (NCBI taxonomy): domain Eukaryota; kingdom Metazoa; phylum Arthropoda; class Insecta; order Diptera; family Syrphidae; genus Volucella; species Volucella bombylans. Next base: position 85,238 of record CASBSA010000034.1, read on the forward strand.
TTTAAGGTTTTCAGCAACTCTAGCCCTGTAATAGGCTCGAAGAAAAATGTACAGTTCTGTGCTGCTTCGGAGCTGAAATTCTGGCAAGACGACATAGTAGAAATCGGATGGATAATGTTGGCAAAGTAATTGTTAAAAACATCAGCAATATCCATTTTATCATCAGAGAGAATCATAGTAGAACTTTTAGAGGACGGAATCTTATTAAGTATACCACCTTGATCACCTTGATTCCCGGAATTTATTCAGAAAATTGAAAATACAAGTTTATTCATCTAAATATATATTGTCCCCTTCAAAGTAATCCCCATCGACTGCAACACACTTATGAGTATGTCAGCGCTTGATCCAATCCTCGAACCATTTTTTATATTCTGTTTTCGGTATGTCCATCAGTGCTTCCTCCGATTTTTCCATTACTTCCTCTCGGCTGCTAAAACGCGTTCCTCGTGGTGGTTTTTTAACTGGATTGAACAGAAAGAAGTCACAGGGAGCCAAATCAGGTGAATTCGGTGGCTGTTGGATGGTATTTGCTGCATTTTTCGTCAAAAAATTACGAATAATGATGGCAGTGTGCGACGGTGCGTTATCATGGTGCAAAATCCACGAGTTTTCTGCCACAATTCTGGTCTCTTTCGGCGAACTCCTTCACACAAACGTCTTATAACGCCCAAATAATACTCTTTGTTTACTGTGTGGCCTTCTGGCAAAAATTCATGATGCACTACACCGTTGTAATCCATGAAAACCGTGAGCATTGCCTTCTTTTTTGACTGAAAACGACGTGGTTTTTTTGGTCTCGGCTCATTTGGTGAACTGCATTCACTTGCCTGATGTCTGGATTGCGTGTCGTACTCATAAACCCACGTCTCGTCTCCAGTAATGATCCTTTTGATGAATGTGCGATCGGATTCAGCCTCGCAAATCATCTCTTTTGCGACGTCAACACGGTTTTTTTTTGCATGAAATTGAGGTCTTTTGGCAGCAACTTCGATTGACTCACTACCACTTTTGAAGCGCTCGTGCCACTGGTAAACGACCGTTTTCTTTAGAGAATCGTTGCCGAAACACTTGTCCAACATTTCCAACGTTCGCGCACCATTAAATCCATTTTCTACGCAAAATTTAATACAAGTTCGTTGTTGCAAATTTAAATCCATTTCTAAAATTGTAAAAAATCGCCAACACACACAGATATAGATGTACTCTTGGCTACGTAACTTTTGCAAATATCAAGCTATGACGCTAAGATTTAGAGGGAATGTCATCAACAGATTTACCAACTTAACAAAGAAAAACGGAACTCAAATCGGAACAATGCATGGGAGCGCCACACGGTGGTTAATCCGGGAACATTTTGATCAAGGTGTATTATTAACTAATTTCCATTCACCTCCTTTAGAAGAGTTAAATTGATTTATGTAAAAGTTACCATGGCATTTTAGAACTCTATACTTTACTTCCAGACATAATTTTTTATATTTATCTTTTAGGAATAAATTTCCAGGATTCTTGGTACATTTCAGTCGGAGTTTATTTTTCTAGTCCGAAGCAATCCAGGGTTTAAGCCTTTTAGCTGATTTTTTTTATCCTTGTTATCCTTTACATTTTGTATAAAGATCATACGATTTAGAATATCTTGCCATGATTCAAGGCAAAGAATAGACCTTAATTTAGTAAAATCCATTCGAATGGCTTCATTTTGTGACACAGACTCATGGTTTCTATTTTTTTTTTTGGCTATACTAACCAGTAAACCTGCCATCCAATAATCTGTGATTTTCACATATACCAGGAGAAATATTGGAAAATCGTCCGTAAATATGATCTAAACATGTACCAGACGTTAATCTTGTTGGTTCTTTTATAAAAGATTCTAACCCATATTTCGACTGTTTCGTTATTTTCGAGAATGTTAAAATTAAAATCCCCCAGTATTATAAAATTGAAAATTCTTCCAAGAACACCGAAAAATATTATTTGTGAAACGCACAAAACAATATAAACAGCTTTGCTCAAAGTGAAAGATTACTTCAGAATATCAGCACTCAAAAAGTCTGAAAAACACTTTCAGGCCCGTAGCCAGGATTTTGTTTCGGAGGGGGTTTGTTCAATTTCGAAGAAGTAATTCTGTATACAAAAATTAGAAGACTACATGAATATTTTATTTTTGTTTGTATTGTTTTTTTTTATAAATTAAATTTAATAAATAATGATTCTTTTAATATTGGTTTTTTACAGCAATTAACATCTTCTTTTTACTCGTAAACATAATATCGATCACTTCATTTGGATCCCCATGAATACCTGAGTGAACAGACAGCGTTGCAAGTGCGCTAAGTCCTGGATGGACCATGACGCTTTGGTATACTGTTTTGATCCTTTTCATAGTTGAACAAAGTTCTAGATTTTGTGACAGGTAGTGTAGCCAAAATTGTACATCGGTAGAGGGATCAACCGATGCAATTTTTTCGCACCAGAGTAAGTACTCCGCTTTAACAGCTGACAAGGATATTGCGTTATCGAAGTAAAGAGTTAGCTTTTCGATTTATTTCATTTTCTCGATTAATGGCAGCAAAACCTGGAAACAGAGCTTGAAACGATGGTAGAACATCCTCGTTGACCATAAATCTGTCAGGAAGATGTTGTATTAGAGAATCTACACAGAAGTATAGAAACCCTAAAATAATCTTCAGGACATGATGTTTCTGGATTGGAGCGTGTTGTTTCTTTCAATGAAATCCTCGGAGGGGTTATATTAACTTCAAATAAATCCTCGGCAAGTTGTGATGCGGATTGAAAAGCGTCTCTAAAAAAATCTTCGTCATTTTCTCTAATGTTTTTTAAGAGATTTTAAGACTTGTTTTGTGGGATTTATTGCAGACACGAAATTCAAAGATTCAGTTTGTAGGAAAATTGATAAGAGTAGCGTTAAACTAAAAAGTTTTTCGATTACAATGAGGCTTACCAGGAAATTACTTCTTTAAATTGATGGCAAGAGAGTTGATGCTTTTGAACACATCGGTGCATGTGTTTTTACGACGTTTTGGAAAGTCTTTTTTGCATTTGTATGGTTTCGGAAGAAATTGGCTATTTCGCTTACTACACCAAGACAATTACGGGTGTTGACATGACATTAGACAGAGCCAGGTTCAAGTGATGACTTGTGATTTGCACAGTGAACATATCTGGCGTTTGGATACTGTTGCCGTAAAAACAAACGAAATGTATTCAAGGATATAATTAATACCCTGAACTTAATTCAAATATTTTCTTTTAAATCATACTCGTAATAGTCCTGTTTGACAAAGCAACCTGCGCCTCCAGCCGCATAGTTCTTTTGTAAAAAAAACATAACCAGGCAATAGATCCAAGAAAGATTCCTGTTTTGGTTGCATGCCACCGTCCAAACGCGACATAGGAGAAAGTTTCAGATGCACCGAGCAACAAGTGATAGATTATCCAAATTTTTGAGCTCGAGAAAACTTATTACGATTTCAATTTCAATTTCAATTTTATTTCAAGATAATAACTATATAATATTATAATAAGTTACAAAAACATCAATTAGTTGATAAGTAAGTAGAATTTCTATAAAATACAAATTAAACGAAATCTGGGTTCTATTAAAATATGCGATGTACGAGTATGATGAAATAAAAACACACTTTGTGGTAATAAAAAAAAATTAAAAGTAGAACTATTAAAGCCGAATAGTGGTGGTGGAGAAGGACGAAATAAACAGCGAGAGCGCACCGAATAAAAGGATAAGGAAGACGAGACCGTAAAAAGAGAAAGAGAGAAAGTAAAGTAAAAACGAAAATATAGAAGCAATGCTCGTAAAATGTGAATGAGTAGAGCGCTCCACTTCAGCTCTTGAAAGCAGTATTTCTGCTAATTGTTTTAAGAATTGCTTTCCATGTGGTAAAAGATTGCGTATATCAGACGGCAGTTTATTAAAAATATATGGAGCTATAGAAGTTTAGAAACGTCGATTGTGCTCTTTGCAAACTCTAGGAACATCAACTGTATTTGTATTTCGCAACGTACGAGTATATATTCTATATCTTTTTTATTTTTTTTTTAACACTCAAGTGGGTATTATTACATTTAATATGCCTGAGCACGTGTTAAATTTTTAGGAAAATGGGACAGAGAGAGAAAGAAAGATGTTTGGGCTCAGTGGCTATTTCGCTCCATGGGTGGCATCCAATATTTAATGGGGAGACTAAATTATTAGTGTGACTTGTTGTATTATAGGCAGCCATTCGTCTTACGTGAATTAAGTTGGCTGAAAATGTCTTTCGGGCGAGGCTGGGATTCGAACACCGAACCTTCCGATTTGGAAGCCAATACACCACCACTTGTGCCACGGCCACCCACTAATGTGAGTGTTACCACTTCTGATAAAGAAAACCTTAAGCGCTTTGTAGATAAAAAGATAACGTAGCGGTGGTATTTTGTTTCTTGAAAAAGTGGCAGCGAAGATTCATTGTAGTTTTTGCAAAGCAATAATTTCATTATTTTTTTCTGTACTGTAATAATAGGCCTTAGGTTAGTTTTGTAAGCACAGCCCCAGCATGTGAGACCGTACTCAAGTCGAGATTGAACTAAGCCATAATAAATAGTTAAGAGCACAATATGCGGGATAAGCTTGCGTAGGTGAAAGATTTTGTTCAAGGATATGTATAGCCTTATTTTGTCAATTACGAGGGCTATTCCAAAACCAATTTCCGAAGTGAAAAATATTTTAAAAAAAAACCAAAAACATAATTTTTTTGCACAAAATAATTTTATTAACATCTAAGTTATTTTTCTACATAGTCTTCGTTTAAATCTATACATTTTTGGTAACGTGGGACGAGCTTTTGTATACCCTCCTTAAAAAATGGCACCGCCAGTGCGTTGAGGCATTGATTCACATCGTTCATAAGTTCTTCACTTCCAAAATGTTGAGATGTAGTGGATGATTTCAATTTTGGGAAAAGATGATAATCACTTGGTGCCAAATCAGGACAGTAGGGAGGGTGATCAAAAATATCCCAATTGAACTCCTCCACTAAAGTTTTCGTGCATGCAGCGGTGTGTGGTCGTGCGTTGTCATGCAGAAGCACCACATCTTTGGTAATCATTCCTTGTCTTTTGTTCTGGATTGTTCTTCTCAACTTACGTAGAGTTTCACAGTAAACCGCTGCATTTATTGTGTTTCCAGGTTCCATCAACTCGGTCCCACAACAGTCATTTCTAAAGACATTTTTAAATAAAACACCAGTTGAGTAGTGGTCCGTAATATTGAGTTCCAAAATATATGGTTGTACATTGGTTAAAGCATTGGACTTAAGAAATACATGGTCGATGCACGATTTTGATTTATCATCTACTCTTGTTGGTACATTTATACGGGATTATAAATTCGGAATATTTTGTTCGGGGCATCGTCTTGACTATCGCTCCCCTTGCAGATCAAAACAGGTCTTAAAATGAGAAATTTGTCAGAGACCTCACATTACGGCAATGCATCCTCAACCATTTTCAATACAGACTGAAGCGCTAGCAGCAACTAACACTACCCTGTATCAAAAAGAGTCTGAACGTCCACTAATGTGCTTCTTTATACAGATATCGCAAGGTTTTTGATCAACAACGAATACGTCCCAATTCGCTGCTTACTAGATCAGAGTAGTCAAGCGAATTACATATTAGAAGATCTACAATAGTACATAAATTACGATTGCCAGAAAAACGTACCCTGGTCAAAGTTATCGGGACAGGAGGAGAGATTGGAACTGTCCGTTCTGTTGCTAGCATCAAAGTCAAGCTTGGTCATACGGAACCTGGTTGTCAAACGTATTACCGGATCCCTTCTCAGCATGTCCAGTCACATTGCCTGGAAATTCTTATATGAGACCTGTTGTACTCGATGGTGTTACGGCCGGGACTAGAAAATAAGGGTGGACTCTTACTACAAAATACTTATCTTGGTGGAAGGACTGTATATGGGGACCCGGGAAATATAGTTGAAAATAAAACCTCTGTCTTCACGACACTCTCGGAATTCGAGTCAAATAGATTTCGTGGAGTATGCCAGCCAGGAAGAAGAACATTGGAAGGACGGTAGTTCATACTGCGAAAAACTGTTTGTCGAGTAACAATCAGGAACCAATGATGGTCGTTATATCGTACCCATTCCTTAGAAACCTGACGGCCTTGCAGTAGGAAACTCGTTGAAGACGATTTATCTGATAAGAAAGACGCTGAGAGAAGACTACCTCACGTCTCGTCATATGTCCCCAAATCCTGTTATGCGACAATGAAACAAGACCGGAAATGCGTACTATGTTCCACATATTAGTCTCATTCGCGGAGATGCTATTACAAATAAAGTGAGGACTGTTTTTAATGCCATACATGACCGAAACTCCGGTCCCACGTATTCGATATTATCCATTAGAATCGACAATTCGAATTCATCTTCACCAGCGACATGCAACAGATGTTCTGCCAGTTCCTGAAGCCTGATTCAGAAGTGAAATATTTAGAATCACCTGGCGACCAAACAAGTGAACCCATGGGTGAATACTTCTTGAACACGGTAACATATGGACTTGATTGTGCTCCATGGCAAGCCATACTGGAAAGTCCACTAAATCGCTAAGATAACTGCTACCTTAGGAGCCGAATACTCGTAAAATGATTATTGAATAAGCAAGAAGTTCGTAATAACGAGGAGTATAAAAAGAAACTGAGCACATACAAAGATTTATCCGATCGAACTATTCTCTTTCAATAACTTCAATCAACGGAAAATGAATCCATCAGCGATGAAAACCCAGATTTGCGTCCACACGACCAAAATTAAGTAAAGGCAGCAATCTGGCTACTGTTTGAGGCAGCAGGAGTGGACTTGGTTGAGAGCAAGCACAAACCAAAAACGTAGACTTTCATATGTAAATACGCCAATTGTAGAGGCATCGCGTACCAGAAACCATTTGCCAACGATATGATTAGTTTACAATTAGCCAGAGAAAGCCATCTCTTCGTCCATTGCACTCCTGGATTGTTAATAATTCCTCGATACGCATTTATGGTCGGAAAATTATTACAATAATTACGCGAAAGAGTATCCTCTGATTATCGCATATAATTCTTTGCGAATTCATAACCTGGATATTACAAAATAATACTTCGATGCAAAATTCACTTTCTAATGGACGTATTGTATATGTTATCCTCGCGTGTCTATTTGTCTATTAGACCAGGTGGCTCGCAATTTTCAAAACACTCTACAGTTAGTAATCCATACCTCTGTATGCCCCATGCATACAATCAAACCTTTGGAAATGGAAATCGTAATAAAATTACAGTAAATAAAGCCATCAATCAATAAATAAAGCCATCAATCAATAAATAAAGCCATCAATCAATAAATAAAGCCATTTTATTTGTTGCAAAACAAATTCCAGTCAAGATGGTTTCCTGCCTTTATGGCCTTAAACATGCAACTGAATTTATTAAGCGCATGTTGAACAAACAATGTAGATATAAATATATCAAAAATCGCAACAAATCAAATTTTAATTGAAGTCAAAACACTAGACCTGTGCGTGCGCCTAACTTTTTAACGCTACAATGTTTGAGTGATAGTCTTCTATCGTACCGTGGGTGGGAAAAGCACTGAATTAAAAGCAACTATGAAGCTTTGTTTGTATGATAAGTGAAGGAGTATGCATGTAGCTGTGTAACAGGTGCTTGCAGGTTAATGTGGCCTAGATGCTAGTGGACTAATTGTCTAAAGCTACTGTCTATACAATGCTGCGTCTTGAAAACTTGCAGACCTTTAAGGCATAAACAATTTTTTTTTTTTTGTATTATATTGAAAATTGCATTTTTATTATATTGAATTAATTAACACTTACAATCTATACAAAAAAAACGCTTAAAAATTAGCTTAATTAACTAAAAATTGTCTTATTCTAACTTGCTGGCCCCCTGCGGGCACTCTAAGTTAAACCTAACACTTAAACTATGTCTTTCGACGTAGCTTACAGTCTAATTTTATATTGATTTTAACATTAATTAATACTAAGACTAAGAAAACATTTTTTAACAAAAAAACTTAGTACTCGTAACATGACCTTTTTTTATTTTATTATAAAACTTCAAACTAACAACTTACAGACTACCTAAAAATAAATCTTTGTCTACTTAACCTACTTACATCTAACACAAATATAGACATACAATATATATATATATATATATATATATATATACATAATATATATAAAGGGTCCGCCATCTAACGTTTTTTTTTTCCAACTAGTGCTTATTCCGTGAATGGTAACACTTAGCTCATGTCTGGTTTGAGAGATAATTAGTTTTATCCTTCCGGTTAATAATGGAAAATTCGATTGTGTGCAGCTGTATTTCACCAATGGCTTCACGAATATTGTCCTTTAAAGCGTCAATTGTCTCTGGCTTGTCGGCGTAACACTTATCTTTTACGGCACCCCACAAATAATAGTCCAACGGTGTCAAATCGCAGCTCCGAGGTGGCCAAACGACATCAGCTCTGTGGCTGATAATGCGATCTTCAAAAACAGGGCGCAAAACATCGAGTGTAGCTTCGACTGTGTGGCACGTAGCGCCGTCCTGTCGAAACCAAATGTTGCCAATATCCTCCTCTTCAATTTTTGTGAACAAAAATTCGTTCAACATGGCCCGATAACGATCGCCATTGACTGTAACGGCCACTCCTTGCTGCTCATTTTCGAAGAAAAATGGCCCAATTATGCCTCTGGACCAAAATCCGCACCAAACAGTGACTCGTTTTGGGTGTATCGGCTTTTCAATGTATGCGTGCGGGTTTTCTGTGCCCCAAATGCGACAATTTTGCTTGTTTACATACCCGCCAAAATCAAAATGAGCTTCATCTGAAAAGATGATTTTTTTGGCAAAATCGGCATCTTCTCTAAGTCGATCGCAGGCCCACTTAGCGAAGCGAAAACGCATTGGATGGTCAGTTGGCTTCAACTCCTGAACCAATTGGACTTTGTATGGCGTCATACCAAGGTCTTTATGCAAAATTCGTCTCAATGATGTCTCCGAAATGTTCAATTGTTGAGAACGACGGTGAATTGATGTTGATGGCGCTTCACGCACACTTTCTGCCACAGCAACAATTTTCTCGGGTGTACGCACTGTTTTTGGCTTTTCACGCTTTGGTTTATCGATGAGGATGCCAGTTTCTTTCACTTTTTTCACAAGATAACGAACATACGGAGCTGACGGTGCTTCTCTTCTTCCAAAATCCGTACGCAATTTTCGCACACATTCTGCAACATTACCATGATTTTCAAAGTAATGTCGCAATATTTCCCAGCATTGTTCAAGCGTATACACAACCATATTCGTTCAGCGGAAGGATAAAACTAATTATCTGTCAAATCAGACATGAGCTAAGTGTTACCATTCACGAAATAAGCACTAGTTGAAAAAAAAAACGTTAGATGGCGGACCCTTTAGAATCAAAAATCCAATACATTGTCGATGGCATTCAAGACGATGACGCAAGTAAAGCAATTTTGTTTGGGGCGGAAACAATTAAAGAACTGCGAAAGAAATTCAAATTATATGAATCATTTAAAAGTACGACTAAATCAAAATCCATAGACAAACATCGTCCAGTAAAGCAAACAAGCATTCAACAGATAACAAACCGATCGTCAACTGTTAAGAGATGTTTCAATTGCAGTACCGTGGCTCATCTGAGTAAAGACTTCGGGCATCGTGGTAAAGAATGTCAGGTAACAAAGAAAAACTGTTCAGCGATATCGTCAGGAAGCCATAAAATGTTTAAAGAAGTGAAAATACATGGTAAAATATACAACGCATTAACTGATTCGGGAAGTGATGTCCACCTCACAACTCCAACTATGTACATTCAATTGAGTTCACCAAAACTGACAACGAAGCTGACAACATTCCAAGGAATTGGTTCCGAGCAAATGCAGACGCTTGGAAGTTTCAAAATAGAAGTCAAGGTTGATGGCATTCCGATTGAGCTATAAATTCATGTCGCTCCTGAAGGTGTTATCCCTTATCAACTCGTTTTCGGTAGTGGTCTGACTTATGCTGTCGAAGTGCGTCTTAAGCAAGGCAAAGTAGAATGCGTAGAAATACAGCATTCAGGGAAAGGTTCTGTACAATTAAATGATGAAACTGATCATGTTCATAAAATATTCAACATCAATGTGTGCAGATAATCCAGAGAGCGCATCTTTCGAGCACGTTCGAAACCCCATTCATCGTATACAACTCATCAATATGATATCTAATTATAGTGCACATAAAACAGAAAACACTGGCCTCAAGATGCGTATCACATTAAAAGACGATGAACCGGTTTTTCAACGTTTCCGAAGACTTTCAGGTGAACAACGCTTGCAGGTCAAGAAAATTGTTGAAGAATGGACCAGGGAAGGAGTTATTCGTGCAAATACGTCTGAATATGCAAGTCCGATTGTTTTGGTGAAAAAGAAGAATGGAAAAGAAAGACCTTGTGTGGACTATCGTCTACTCACCAAAGAAATTATTCGCGACACATATCCATTACCCCTGATTGAGGACCAAATCGACCGTTTACAGTCCGCAAAAATATTCAGCACGTTAGATCTACGAAATGGATTTCATCATGTACCAGTGGAAGAAAATAGCATCAGATACACAGCTTTCATTACACCCGACGGCCACTACGAGTTTTTGAAGGTTCCGTTTGGATTGAGCAATTCACCTGCAGTTTTTCAGCGTCATATCAGTATTCAATTCCCTAATTGCGGATGGTACAGTACTACTGTATTTAGATGACATCATTATACCTGTAAATAATGAAGAGAATAACTTGGAAAAACTTCAGCGAGTTTTTGAAAATGCAAGTAAAAATGGAATCGTTTTTAACTGGCAAAAGTGTTTTTTTCTCCACACCTGTATAGAGTACTTGGGCTACGTAATAGAAGAAGGAAAGACCCTCCGAGAAGAAGACGCAGGTAGTAGAAAACTTTCCAACGCCGACAAGTGTTCAAGCCGTTCACAGTTTTTATGGATTAGCAAGTTATTTCCGTAAATTTGTTCCAGTATTTGCGATAATTGCTCGACCCCTAAGCAATTTACTGAAAAATGACGTCAAGCTCGAGTTTGGTCCAGAACAAATGCAGGCATTCCAGCAGTTGAAGTTAATTCTGACGAACGCTCCAGTATTAAGAATATATCGCAGTGGAGCAGCAACCCAATTTCACACTGACGCTTCCAAACCAGGACTAGAAGCTATTTTGCTACAAGAAGATTCTGTAGATAAATCGTTGCATCCAGTCTACTACGCAAGTTGAACGACAACGCCAGCTGAAGAAAAGTACACTCCGTATGAGCTCGAGATCCATGCTGTTATGAAAGACCTTAAAAAATTTCGCACTTATTTAATTGGCATTCCTTTTAAGATCGTTACAGACTGCCAAGCATTCGCTTTCACTATGGCTAAAGCAGATATAAATCTACGAGTTGCACGTTGGGCACTAATGCTTGAAGAATTTCAATACGCAATCGAGCATCGACCAGGGACATCAATGCTTCATGTGGATGCTCTCAGTCGAAATTCCACATCTGTGTGTGTGATTGATAATTGGCCATGGATTTCATATCAGTTCGTATGCAAAGAGCGCAGGACGATGACCTGGAAGTAAAAGACATTATAAAAAACGTACTGAAGTGAAAGATAAAAATTTAAATTTAGATAAATTTCTAAAGGGTAAGATACTTTATAGAATTTATGAAGGAAACATGTTACTAATAATAAACTAATAAGGCAAGCACACGAGCAAGGGCATTTTGCTTGTAAAAAGACGGAGCATCTTATTCTTCAAGAGTTTGGGTTCCCTCAGATGCACGTTGAGGTTGACAGATTCATCAATGCGTCAAATGTTTATTAGCGGAAAAGAAGAAGGGGAAAGCCGAAGGATTTTTGCATCCGATCAAAAAGGGTGATCGGCCTCTTGAAACGTATCATGTGGATCATTTAGGGCCGATGATGTCGACAAAAAAATGTTACAACCATATCTTCGCCGTAGTCGATTCGTTTTCGAAATTTACTTGGCTGTATCCGACTAAATCAACTACAGTTTTTTTTTTCAGTTTATATGCATTTTTATTTATACTACTTAATTTACTCTTACATGCTATACAAAAAAAACGCTTAAAAATTAGCTTAATTAACTTAAAATTATCTTATTCTAACTTACTGGCCCATGGCGGGCACTCTAAGTTAAACCTAACACTTAGACTATGTCTTTCGACGTAGCTTACAGTCTAATTTTATATTGATTTTAACATTAATTAATACTAATACTAAGAAAACATTTTTTAACAAAAAACTTAGTAAAATGACCTTTTTTTATTTTATTATAAAATTTAAAACTAAAAACTTACCGACTACCTAAAAATAAATCTTAGTCTACTTAACCTACACAAATATAGACATACAATATATATATATATACATAATATATATATACTAAATATATAAACACACGTAAACATATTTCATTTAATTTATTATTAAATATTTGGGATGTACAATAAGATTGATATCTTTTTTAGTACTTAGATACAAATTGAGTAGACAGTAGAACTGATGTAACATTTATAACTTAAAACCTTAAACTACGATACGAGAAGAGATTACTTAAATTACTTAAGAGGTAAAGATTATAGGGAACAAAGAAGGGATTAAGGATGGGTAGTTAAAGAAGAGAAATGCGAGAGGACTGCACTTTTAAAGATTGCACGGTTAGAAATGAATTTGATTCGCGGTGGTAGTGAATTCCATAGTTTGACAGCATGAATGAAAAATAAACGACTTGAGTTCAAATATTGGTGACGGAAAGGAACGATACTTAAATTTCTTACAGAACGATGAAAGACGAGTTTGTTAAATAAGTAGGATGGACATTTATTGTTAATGATTTTATGTAAGAATATACAATTTCTTGTATTGATGTATTGCTGCAGTGTGCCGCCTAATAGGTTTTTTGAGTGTTCAGAAATATGGTCACATCTAGTAGCATTCAAAGATGCGGTGCGCATCTTGTAACTTATGCTGAGGCAGTGAGTCAAGGGCGCTGTAGACAACATCTGCGTACATAATGATTGGGACTATTAATGTTACTACCAACTTGCGCCTAGTTTCCACCGGAGTAAAGTAAGCCGATAGCCATAATTTGCGTAAACATCCGTAAATCCGACCAGTGACTATTTGACTGTAGCCTGATAGAGTACGATCAATAACAATGCCCAGACTAGTGCAATGCTCAACAGCAGTAATTTTATTATTACTCGTACTTAAACATATATCTGGTAAGATATTCAAGCTAAATTTTCTCTTAGATATTGGTATAACTTGCGATTTTAGTGGGTTCAGAAGCAGCCCATTAACGACGGAACAAGCATACGAGGGGCGTTCAATACGAGTATATTCTCGGTATCGATTCGCATTTGTTACATCTTGAGATAAGCTCTTTTAAACCCTCAAAAAAATAAATTTCCTCTTTCTCTGCAAAATACCCATTTATTGCCGACTTGAGTTCTTCATCATCCGAAAATCTTTTTCCACGAAGACATTTTTTCAAATCCGGAAACAGGAAATAATCACTAGGGGCAAGGTCTGGACTATAGGGTGGGTGTTGGATTTCTTCGAAACCACAATCTCGCGCAGCAGCCTTGGAAACTCGCGCCGTGTGAACAGGAGCGTTGTCATGAAGAAGCAACACACCCGCTGCGGGTTCACCCCGTCTTTTCTTTTTAATTTCCTCCCGCAAATTATGCAAAGTGGAAGCGTAGGATGTGGCGTTGATGGTTTCACCTTTTGTTTTATACTCAATGAGCAAGATTCCCTTTGAGTCCCAAAAAACTGTGGCCATGAGCTTCTCGGCAGACGGAGTGACTTTGAACTTCTTCGGGGGGTCTGTTCCTTTTTTATGCCACTGCATGGACTCTTGTTTGCTTTCAGGATCATAGTGGTGGACCCATGTTTCGTCCCCAGTAACAATTCGATCCACAACACCGCCAGCGTTCTCTCTACAGCATGCGATTCTCACTTTTTTCCTTAGGATCGATTGAAAGGAATCAACTTTGTCATTGGGATCAGCCTTCAGTCTGCACTGCATCCAAGAGGCGGATGTTGTAGCTAGCTGAAGGGCATTAATATCAACCGAATTGAAATCTTTATACGTTAAAGAGTCAGTAGTAGAACATTTAGATAGATTCATATTGTATGTTAGGAAGATAAGGTCATGATCAGAGATATCAAAAGATATCTGGTCAGAAAGAAGGACGAGCTTTGGATCAGAGACTATAAAAAGGTCAAGAAGACTGGGTGAACAATCTGGGACAAAGCGTGTTGGGTAGGTGGTATTAACTATACTCAGACCAACAGAGGACACTGAGTCTTTCAACTGAAATGCGTGTGAGTCATTTTTTAACAAATCAGCATTGAAATCTCCACAAACAATTATATGCTCATAAAGTGCACAACATTCCGAAAGAGTAAGAAAGAAAGGCGCCGAAGAACATCTTCGGTTTTTACTATACACAATAGAGACGTGCCACTTAGTGTTACAGCCCCTTATTTCAACAGAAATAAACTCAACACCAGGTCCACTGGATTTAAAAATGCTTTCCGACTTAATAGTTGACTTACAGTAATTTGCCATACCTCCACCTGTGGTCTCAGTGATTCTATCAGTTTGAAATTTGGTATGTCATAGACTTCGTCAGGTATATTTGGTTTGAACCATGTTTCATTCACACAAATAACATCGATACAAGAAGTTGAGAACAAGTATTTTAAATAGTCTAATTTAGTGTCATTTAATAACAAACTCTGAGTCCATTAAATCGCTGGGAAATAATATTTGCCATAGTTTATGTTGATTCTTCACTCATACTGTACACTTCACTGGAGGAAGAGCTTGAAACATTCATAGTATAAAATCAAGAGTAGGCGAGACAAAAAAAAAGTGCATTCCTTGTGAGGGTGATGGGGAATAGAGGAAATTTAACAAGAGTGGGAGAAGAAACAGTGAATATGGAGTTTACAATAACAATAAGTTTGAATAAAGAATTATATATTTGTCGCAGCGGCAGCAGCAAGAAGATCATCTGGGCTTTCAATGAGAAAGCTTTTTCCGCTCGCCGTCTTCCTAACATAAACATCTTTTTATAAGGAGATTTTGCTTAGTTCGGGTGTTCCTGAAGGGAGCCATTTGGGACCGCCATTATTTTTTCTTTTTATTAACAACCTTCGTAACTTTTTAAGGAACTCCCGTTGCCTCATGTATGCTGATAACATTAAAATTTTTGCAAAAATATCAACTCTAACTGACAGTTTATGGCTTTAAAAAGATTTTGATTATTTTACTGAGTGTTGTACCCTGAATGATCTGATGCTAAATATTGACAAGTGTGCCTGTATAAGCTACAATAGGAGTTTTCATCACATTTTCCCTAATTATTCTTTAAACAACTCTCGGATAAAATTAGTTGACGATTCTAAAGATTTAGGTGTAATATTTTATAGTAAATTAATGTTTAACTTACATGTTAATTTTGTTATTACAACAGCATTGCCTCTTCTAGGATTTGTTAAAAGAAACTCCACAGATTTTAAAGATCATTATACCCTTAAAGCTCTGTATTGTATTATTGTTCGTCCTATAGTGGAGTATGCATGTATTGTCTGGTGTCCTACCTCCCTGACATACACAAAAGGAATCGAAATTATTCAAAAGAAATTTTTAAAATTCGCCTTACGCCACTTATTTTGTTATAATGATATTCAATCTCAGCCTTCTTATCGTTCTAAATGTCTGCTACTTGGTATGCAAACTCTCGAAATGAGAAGAAAAATGTACAACGTAATGTTTATTCGTGATATTTTATGATTTTATGTGCTACTATTGCGATGCATTACTGCAAGTGGAAAAAGAGAAACTTCACTACTTGCAAGAAAAAAGAGCTAAAAAAGACGAAGATGATGAGGACTTAAGTTTTTTCAAAAGTTTGCTGCCACACGTAAGAACATTTTCTGCGTATGAGAAAATGGATTACCGAATGAGGGTAATGAAAGTAACCAAAGATTACTTAAAACCATCCCAAGCCACTACTACAGTTTCAAATTGTACAGTTGGTGACACAACTGAAACAACAGTAAGCAATTATTCTGGTAACGTGGAAAGAAATTTTAATTTATCAGAACTTGTACCGAATTCTTATCAAAACTTGTAACTACCTATGTAATATCTATTATGTATTTTTCAGTATTCTTTCTTATGTTTCTTAAATTATAATTGAACTTGTATAACTTTTTCTTTTTCATAAATATACAAACGTTGAAAAAATATGTCTACATACCTTATTGTTATCATTAGTCGCTCCTCTTGTAAAATGGGCCTACTATGACAATTACACCATTCTTTCTGGAGTTTGTCCGAAATTTTCAACAAAATGTAGTCAAATGTTTCTATTTTCATCCGCATATACTCAGAAAATTTTGTTGCATGTTGCCTCAAATCTTCATAAAGATGGTGAAACTCTCCAAACGTATACCTTTAATTCCAAAAGCATACCTTTAATCTTCATAAAGTTTGTAAAATTCTTCAATCATATACCTCTCTGTATTAATAGGATGCGCTGAAAATTCGCGCTCACTCCACCTGCCTTCACCGAAATAGTAATTTGTAGTACTCGATGATAAGAAAAGTAGTTCTTCTTCTTCGGAATCACTCATTATTACACAATTTCTACCCTGAACAATAACTTTTAAATGTCTCAATAAATTGCAAAAACAGCACTTATAGTTTCGCCGTTATCGAAGCTCTAACATGAACACCACATAAAAGCAGAGAGCAAAGCTTTGCTTTAATCGTCGCTCTCATCGCTGCTTTTATCGCTTATCGCAGCTCCAACATAAACGTACCCTTAGATAAAATTCATTTTTTTAGCATTTCACAGTTCGGCTTCAGAAGTGGGAAATCTACATAAGATGCTTTATTGAAACTTACTGCTGAATTATATAACAGTTTAAACATATCAGAAATCCCAGCCGCCCTGTTTATAGATATTACGAAGGCGTTTGATATGGTGGATCACACAATATTATTAGACAAATTATACAAAGCGGGTTTTAGAGGTTTTATTTATTCTTGGTTCTCATCATATCTTAGAAATCGTAAGCAAATGGTAAAGATCCAAAATCAGCTTAGTTCTCCGAAAGTAATCAATACTGGTGTACCACAAGGTTCTGTTTTGGGCCCCATTTTATTTTTGATATATGTTAATTCCCTCTTTATTCAACCTTTTAAAGGCAAAATCACAGCATTTGCTGATGATACAGCGCTTTCGTATTCCAATAATAATTATCTCGATCTTTTTTTCGATGTCAATCATGATTTGGATTTATTGCGAAGATGGTTTACATACCACAAATTGGTCATAAGCAAAAAAACCAAATTTATGATTTTTAATATTCTGAGTGTCACCTGCGAGGATTTTCCTTTACACTACCATGCACCCAGTTGTAGACGCTTTAGCTTAGACTATGGTCGCAATTCTTTTCCATTTAACAATACTCGTAGTTTAAATTGCAGTAATACATGTTTTAAAATAGATTGTGTTGACAACTTTAAGTATTTAGGAGTAATATTCGACAAGAGACTTTATTGGAAAGACCATACTCTGTACCTTAAAAAGTACCTTAATTGCGTTGTAAGGCAACTATATCACCTTAGCCTGTATTGTCGACTGCCTACTTTAAAGTTGGTATATAATGGTCTTTTAAAGTCTGCAGTACGGTGTATCATGTTGGGGTGGTACACATCTTAATAAAATACAACCTTTACTCTTAAAGCAAAAACATGCAATCAGAATAATGTGTAAAGTGAATCGTAGAACTCCTAGTTTCGAATTATTCAAAAGTCTCGAAATCCTTCCAATAAGGCATCTTTACTGATACAAAGTTTTGAAAATATTTTTATTAAAGTCCGGGTTTTATGCTGTTCGACTCGATGAAAATTATAATTTACGAGTCAATACCAGAAATGTTGCAATCATTCCGACAATCCATAAAACACATTATACGCGTTTTTATTCCGTAACTGCACCCCGTCTTTTTAATGCATTACCGGCAAACCTTAGATGTGAGAGAGTGAAAGCAGTTTTTCTTAAAAATACAAAGAAGTGGTTATTCTCTTTTGACCATTCTACTATAAATAATTTAATATAAATTAATGTATAATAAATACAAATTTGCTCTATTGCTGTACATCATGTACAATGTACATGTATCATCACTTTTTTACTATTACAATATTTTCTTTTTACTTTTTACATTTTTATTTGTTTTCTTTTAATGAGTTTATTTTATTGTATTTCCCCATCGATAAATTTTTTAAACAATTTATTGTATTTCGAAATGACAGGTACATTCACTTCTTGCTATTGAACAACAGATTGTACCTAACTATTTCATGCAAAATGTATTCCATTATAATATACACTGTAATTTAGTATAAGTTTTGTTATGAAATAAAGAAGAAAAAAAAAAAAACACAAAAAAAATATTTCCTCTTTGATAAGCCAGCAATTTCGATATCAATATTTCTAGAGTTATGCTCCGCGCGCATTGCATTGGACGTCCACTTTAAGTGGAGTGGTGAACATTGACCGTCAATATTTAATTGATTTACTAAATCATCTTCCATTAACGTTACAGAGGATCCATCATCCAAGAATGCGTACGTCTGTATCGATCTCTGCTTTCCATATATCACCCCTGGAACAACTTTGAATAAAACAGAATTATCTTTACCAGCTGTATGATGAATTGGAGAAGGGGTCACGGCATGTGGTGTAAAATTATTGTGCTTTTTGATGTTATGTAAGAGTTTGTGGTGGCGAAATGTGCAGCCCTGTACCCCGCATATTAGTGAAGACGAGCACCTTTTTTTATGTCTCCTAAGGCAGGTAAGGCACAATTGCTTTTGTTTCACCACCTCCCACCTCTTTCCTAAATCGTATTTAGTAAACACCGGGCAATCATCTGCAGAAGGACAATTTAGATTGCAGATCAAACAGGTTCTTACTAATGACTCATGTGCATTAAGACATTAAGAATGGTCATGACGCCTTCGTTCCACTTTGATATTAGACATTGACAAGCTTAGCGGAGTGACTTCAGTTGCAGCCTGACCTACTTGAAATAACCACGCGCTAAACGACTGAAGATCAATTGTTTTTAATGTCTGTTTGTAAATTCCCCAATTGAGACGTATTTGAGGTGGCAACTTCTCTACTAATTCCTGCAATAATATCGGATTACTCAAGTGTGAATTGAGGTCGGCCATCTCCATTGTGGCACATATATTTTCAACAGCTAGTGCGTATTTCACTATCGTTTCTAATTTTTCTGTTTTTGGTGGTGGATCTTGACGAATTTTATAAATAAGAGAAGTAATAATCATTTCAGGTTTACCAAAGAGCAATTTTAAGGTTGCTATTATATGAGGAACTTGACGTGGATGAAATAGACGACACCGAATTGCATCTAACGCTTTTCCTTTGAGGCATTTTTGAAGGCGAACTAGGTTTTCATCGTCCGTGAACCCACATATTTTATTAGTATTTTCATATGCACTAATAAAAAGTGGCCATTCCTCTGGATGTCCATCAAATACTGGTAGTTCCTTTGGCACTGCCTGGCGTGCAGACAGCTGACGATTCGTCAACTCTGGGTACTCGATACCCGATGACAGCAATTCATGGCTTCTCCCATTGGGGGCTTCGAGCTTCCCGTTCGGAATAGAATTAAGTACTGGGTTTTCTATGGACTTTGAAATATCAATGTCGTCTTGGGTATCTTTTTTGTTGGGTGCTGGTCAGATTATTATGTACTCTTTCTGCGTTTGGATTTTGTGTGATATTAAACGTGCTGCATTTCTTAATATACTGTGGGTTCAGATGTGTTTCATTTCTTTGCGTCGCTATAGGCTGTATTCTTTGGATCCACGAGTCGACCCGCTGTGCTGTTTTCAGGGGCACTTCCTCTATTTGTAGACTCATATCATCATCTGAAGACGCTTCTTCGAGGAGCTGGTATTTTTTAGAAATGTAGTCCTGGTTGAGTTTTTCCTGTAGCATCTTTTCTTCCGCCAATCGTTGGAGTTGCAAAGACAAATTCCTTTGTGTTGAGGCTTTAGATTTTCTTGAACAAATAGAAGGTGCTTTTTCATGAACTTCGGATGCTAATATTGGGGCATTGTCAAATGCATTGACTTTCGCTGAAGTGGATGGCTGACATCTGGTACAGATCCAATTTTGGCGGTCGGTGTTTATTGGGAAATCGGCGCAAGAATACCTCATACCGATAAATATCGCACAAATTTGGCAAGCAACGTGATTAGAAATTGCCTCACAAAGACATGATACACATTTCGGGGTTATGGTTACTAGTGCTTGTGCAGTTTGAGCGATTGAAGGAGGAGGGGTTCTTTTCATACTTAAGAATATTATGGACGTACTCACCGATTAATTGTGATTGAAATGGGGCCCTTGCAGTTGAACACTTTTGCAGTTTACACAGGTTGGGCTACGTGAACATCTTTTAGCGGTATGTCCGAGAATTTGGCAATTTTTCCAATGCATCGGGTTGGGGAAGTATTCTTGAACTTTGAGATTTTACCACCCAACATCAATTGAAGTGCGGGGGCGGAAGAGATCGAAAGTGAAGTATGAGGCCAGATGGGACAGCTGTTGAATTTTTATTATTACCTATATTTTCCGTTTTTTTTTTTGTGAATTTATAGACGTCTATGACGTCTATGAATTTCTTTTTCGCTAACATTTATTAGGCAAGGTGCGAACACGGTACCTTTAGATGAGTTTAATTGATCATGAAGGGACACCGCAATTGGGCAAAGATTAGAGAAAGTTTTCTTTGCTAGGAATATGTTGGCAATTTGTTGTGGTTTCACAAGAATCAATATGTTTCCATCACGGAGTTGGGTAATATATTCGTAGGCAGTACTTATACCATCTATCGCTTTTTTTAGCAGGAAAACGCTGAAAGAAGTGAGTTTTTTTGTGGGGTCCGCATTGTCAAATGCATTGACTTTCGCTGAAGTGGATGGCTGACATCTGGTACAGATCCAATTTTGGCGGTCGGTGTTTATTGGGAAATCGGCGCAAGAATACCTCATACCGATAAATATCGCACAAATTTGGCAAGCAACGTGATTAGAAATTGCCTCACAAAGACATGATACACATTTCGGGGTTATGGTTACTAGTGCTTGTGCAGTTTGAGCGATTGAAGGAGGAGGGGTTCTTTTCATACTTAAGAATATTATGGACGTACTCACCGATTAATTGTGATTGAAATGGGGCCCTTGCAGTTGAACACTTTTGCAGTTTACACAGGTTGGGCTACGTGAACATCTTTTAGCGGTATGTCCGAGAATTTGGCATATCATTATGAATTTGGAGATATCATTATGAATTTGGGAATTTTGGAATTAAGGTGGGTGGGAATGGGGAGATCGAAAGCAGTTTCTATGGGTGAAACATTTTTTTTTCTTTTGCTGGGTCGATCGGAATAATGGTTGAATACATCAAACCAATTGCCTGACGCCATGGTTGGCCCTGAGGCCATAATTAAAGTTATAACTACTTGATGTACTTGATTTTCACATACTTTTTGGCGCGCAATTAGATTAGATAGGGGCGGAACGCGAGCGTTAGAGGGGAAAGAAATAAGAAAAAAGAACACAACTTATGAAAGAGCAGAGAAAAAACGATCGAAACGATGTTATCGGCTCGGGAGATAGTCGAACACTGTGCATTGCTTTTATTTATTCGTGATATTGTAAATTTATTGACATCGAACATTTTTGATAGATTATTCAAAGAATATCCTTTGTCAAACGCAATACGCAAAAAACTTACTTCGTAGACGTAAACACAATTTAAACTTTTTTGTACCAAATCGAACAGAATAAGGAAAATATCGAAGCGTATGCGTTGGAGGTACCTACTTACATACATGAATTTATCTGTTAGTTCAAGTAAGGATCAACCATAGCAAGAACATAAAGGCCGGTCCAGACGCTACGTTTTGCACAACCTTTTGTCTACGCAGTTCAACACGTTGCAGATAAAACGTTGCGTGTTGATATGAAGAGTGCGCAGTTTGGAACCCGACGCGAAAATGGTACAGTTGCAGCGATAAAGAGCACAGATATCCGTGACCTCTGCGGACAGTTCGCATTTAGACGGTAGCTCCGTTTTCTGATTCATTTTGGTCCTCAGTTTCAATTCGTTAGGAATTTATTGAATTTTACCAAAATTTTCTCCAAATCCAAGGAGTACAGTGACAGGGATCTTAAAGATCAGAGGTAGCAACTCGTCCCAATTCGGTTGACGTTCATCTATAAACTTTGCTAGAAAGTCGATCGATCGATGATATCACAAGTGTCGTGGGGTGCGCGCTTTTTTTTATTATCATATAACCGGATTGTTTTTTTTTTTTGTTCCGTATACCAAAATGAAGTGTCTAGTTTGCGATGAGAAAATAGAACGCAGCAATTTAATCAAAAAGATTAGCTGCTCGGATTGTATGGATTTCTTTCACTGATCTTGTGTGAATTTGACGGAATCAGATGCTGAATTTATACTTACCAGCAATTCTAAATATCGATGCGACAAATGCACGGTACTGCGCCGCAAATCTCTACATTTACAACCTATGGAACCATTGATTTTACCGCCAAAACAGCATCAAACTTTGGAACAACTATCACAGCATCAGCAACAAAAACAGCTGAACACTGAAAATTAAAAAGGAACAACAAATACATTGAGGCAACAACAGCATAGGAATATCAGAATAGCAACAACAACAAAACATGCAAAGTCAGTGCGTAGCCACCAAAGAGAAAAATCTCAGCCGCCACAACAGCAGGAGCATCAGCCAGGTACTAGGCTGACAATGTGAGCCAACAGTAACAACGGAGTTCCAGCAACAACAACCGCGGAGCAGTACTGTAAATCCCCAGCTTCTCTACGAGGAGATTATCTCTCTAAAGAAAATTTAACAACGATTTCATTAGTACGGTGCTTCAACTTAAAGAAGAAAATGAAATTAGATTAAAGGTAAATAACCTTGAGAGTAAACTTAACTGGAGGGAGCAGACGCAAATGGAGAACATCATTGAAATTGTTGGTGTTCCTCAAGTGAATAACGACAATGCCGAGCTATGTGTACAAAAAATTTTCGTTGATGCATTGAATGTCTCTGTCTCTTCTGAGGAAATTATAAAAGTGTTCGTCAAACGTTTAAAGCAGAAGAATGTAAACAACTCGAAGCAAATGTACAGTGACATTGTATGTGTCCATCTCTCTTCGGCTGAAATTAAGAGAAAAATTATGAAAAGTAAACAAAATGCGAGAAAGAAGTTGAACTCTTCATTATTTGCCACTGACAGCAATAGTAGGATCTACATCAACGACTGCTTCACAAAATATACTCGAGATTTGTTCTTGGCAGCGAAAAAAGTTAAAATTGAAAAAAAAAATTTAAATATTTATGGTTTAGCAACTCTAAAATCTTATTGTGAAAAGTTGAAAATGGTGAGGCTGTGGTTATAAGAGCATTCGAAGATTTAGCTGCAATATCGAATTAATTTAAAATGATACATAATTTAAAAGAGATTTTTGATCTTATGAACAACAACCTTACCATTAACAACATAAAAAATTCAATTGATAACAAATCTGTATATATTATAAGTTTGCGAACAAATTTTGATTTACTGGTCAGCAACCTTGAAGCTTTTCAATATTTGCCTGTAATAATTTTTGTGTCTGAAATTTGGATTTATTCTTGTGAGACCAGCGATTACACGATTCCTGGTTATAATTTTGTGGCTAATACTAATGATTCGTATTCTGCAGGTGGCGTAGGTGATTTTCTGCGTAACTTGTATGCCGATCATGAGGTGAAATACTACAGTTTTTCGAGTTTTGATGGTATTAATGATTCTTGTAGGATATGCGATGTACTTTTTACTTTTGTTTGTGTGTATAGATTTAACAGTCAGTCTCTTAACGTGTTTTATGACGAGTTTTCAATTTTTTTGTGCAACCTGAAAGCGCCCAATCTTATCATTCTAGGGGACTTCAACTTGAATTTACTAACTTCAAGTCCTGCCTCCGATTCTTATCTTGCTCTTATTGCTGAGCATGGGTTAGCCTCTTTCGTAAATGAGGTAACTAGACCAATCGGAGGAACTTGTATTGATCATGTTCTTCGTCGTTTTGAGAAAATCTCACCAAATTTTTGTACTGGTATTAACATTGATTTACGAATTTCTGATCACTGCATGACTGGACTTCTGTTTAATGGTTTAAAACATCAGAACCACGTTAAAAATTCGACCATACCCATAGTTTCCAAAATAAATTTTTTGTAACTAAATAATTTGTTGCTTTTTGTGAACTGGGCTGAGGTCTACGCTGAAGAGAATGCTTCCAGGGCTTATGATTTATTTCTGAAAACCTTAAAAAACTACATAAGTTCTTCAAGTTCTGTCACTTTGCGAAAACATTCAGAAATAAGGTTAGTTTTTAGTTTTGAATGCATTTTATTTACTTAATCACTAACTCTTACATACTAACAAAAAATGCTTAAATGCTAGCTTACAATTACTTAACAATCTTATACTAACTTACTGGCCCCACACAGGCACTCTAAGCTAATCTAAATTCTTATATCTATGTCTTTCGACCTTATTTACATTTTATTTATAAATCTTTATTTTGTGTACTTAGGGCTAAGAAAAAAATTATAACAAAAAACTTAGCATATGGAGTTGTTTATTTTATCCGAGAGTTGTTTAAAGAATAATTAGGGAAAATGTGATGAAAACTCCTATTGTAGCTTATACAGGCACACTTGTCAATATTTAGCATCAGATCATTCAGGGTACAACACTCAGTAAAATAATCAAAATCTTTTTAAAGCCATAAACTGTCAGTTAGAGTTGATATTTTTGCAAAAATTTTAATGTTATCAGCATACATGAGGCAACGGGAGTTCCTTAAAAAGTTACGAAGGTTGTTAATAAAAAGAAAAAATAATGGCGGTCCCAAATGGCTCCCTTCAGGAACACCCGAACTAAGCAAAATCTCCTTATAAAAAGATGTTTATGTTAGGAAGACGGCGAGCGGAAAAAGCTTTCTCATTGAAAGCCCAGATGATCTTCTTGCTGCTGCCGCTGCGACAAATATATAATTCTTTATTCAAACTTATTGTTATTGTAAACTCCATATTCACTGTTTCTTCTCCCACTCTTGTTAAATTTCCTCTATTCCCCATCACCCTCACAAGGAATGCACTTTTTTTTTGTCTCGCCTACTCTTGATTTTATACTATGAATGTTTCAAGCTCTTCCTCCAGTGAAGTGTACAGTATGAGTGAAGAATCAACATAAACTATGGCAAATATTATTTCCCAGCGATTTAATGGACTCAGAGTTTGTTATTAAATGACACTAAATTAGACTATTTAAAATACTTGTTCTCAACTTCTTGTATCGATGTTATTTGTGTGAATGAAACATGGTTCAAACCAAATATACCTGACGAAGTCTATGACATACCAAATTTCAAACTGATAGAATCACTGAGACCACAG
Organism: Volucella bombylans; assembly: GCA_949129095.1. NCBI lineage: Eukaryota > Metazoa > Arthropoda > Insecta > Diptera > Syrphidae > Volucella > Volucella bombylans. The sequence continues at coordinate 111,030 of CASBSA010000034.1, forward strand.
GTGGAGGTATGGCAATTTACTGTAAGTCAACTATTAAGTCGGAAAGCATTTTTAAATCCAGTGGACCTGGTGTTGAGTTTATTTCTGTTGAAATAAGGGGCTGTAACACTAAGTGGCACGTCTCTATTGTGTATAGTAAAAACCGAAGATGTTCTTCGGCGCCTTTCTTTCTTACTCTTTCGGAATGTTGTGCACTTTATGAGCATATAATTGTTTGTGGAGATTTCAATGCTGATTTGTTAAAAAATGACTCACACGCATTTCAGTTGAAAGACTCAGTGTCCTCTGTTGGTCTGAGTATAGTTAATACCACCTACCCAACACGCTTTGTCCCAGATTGTTCACCCAGTCTTCTTGACCTTTTTATAGTCTCTGATCCAAAGCTCGTCCTTCTTTCTGACCAGATATCTTTTGATATCTCTGATCATGACCTTATCTTCCTAACATACAATATGAATCTATCTAAATGTTCTACTACTGACTCTTTAACGTATAAAGATTTCAATTCGGTTGATATTAATGCCCTTCAGCTAGCTACAACATCCGCCTCTTGGATGCAGTGCAGACTGAAGGCTGATCCCAATGACAAAGTTGATTCCTTTCAATCGATCCTAAGGAAAAAAGTGAGAATCGCATGCTGTAGAGAGAACGCTGGCGGTGTTGTGGATCGAATTGTTACTGGGGACGAAACATGGGTCCACCACTATGATCCTGAAAGCAAACAAGAGTCCATGCAGTGGCATAAAAAAGGAACAGACCCCCCGAAGAAGTTCAAAGTCACTCCGTCTGCCGAGAAGCTCATGGCCACAGTTTTTTGGGACTCAAAGGGAATCTTGCTCATTGAGTATAAAACAAAAGGTGAAACCATCAACGCCACATCCTACGCTTCCACTTTGCATAATTTGCGGGAGGAAATTAAAAAGAAAAGACGGGGTGAACCCGCAGCGGGTGTGTTGCTTCTTCATGACAACGCTCCTGTTCACACGGCGCGAGTTTCCAAGGCTGCTGCGCGAGATTGTGGTTTCGAAGAAATCCAACACCCACCCTATAGTCCAGACCTTGCCCCTAGTGATTATTTCCTGTTTCCGGATTTGAAAAAATGTCTTCGTGGAAAAAGATTTTCGGATGATGAAGAACTCAAGTCGGCAATAAATGGGTATTTTGCAGAGAAAGAGGAAATTTATTTTTTTGAGGGTTTAAAAGAGCTTATCTCAAGATGTAACAAATGCGAATCGATACCGAGAATATACTCGTATTGAACGCCCCTCGTATGCTTGTTCCGTCGTTAATGGGCTGCTTCTGAACCCACTAAAATCGCAAGTTATACCAATATCTAAGAGAAAATTTAGCTTGAATATCTTACCAGATATATGTTTAAGTACGAGTAATAATAAAATTACTGCTGTTGAGCATTGCACTAGTCTGGGCATTGTTATTGATCGTACTCTATCAGGCTACAGTCAAATAGTCACTGGTCGGATTTACGGATGTTTACGCAAATTATGGCTATCGGCTTACTTTACTCCGGTGGAAACTAGGCGCAAGTTGGTAGTAACATTAATAGTCCCAATCATTATGTACGCAGATGTTGTCTACAGCGCCCTTGACTCACTGCCTCAGCATAAGTTACAAGATGCGCACCGCATCTTTGAATGCTACTAGATGTGACCATATTTCTGAACACTCAAAAAACCTATTAGGCGGCACACTGCAGCAATACATCAATACAAGAAATTGTATATTCTTACATAAAATCATTAACAATAAATGTCCATCCTACTTATTTAACAAACTCGTCTTTCATCGTTCTGTAAGAAATTTAAGTATCGTTCCTTTCCGTCACCAATATTTGAACTCAAGTCGTTTATTTTTCATTCATGCTGTCAAACTATGGAATTCACTACCACCGCGAATCAAATTCATTTCTAACCGTGCAATCTTTAAAAGTGCAGTCCTCTCGCATTTCTCTTCTTTAACTACCCATCCTTAATCCCTTCTTTGTTCTCTATAATCTTTACCTCTTAAGTAATTTAAGTAATCTCTTCTCGTATCGTAGTTTAAGGTTTTAAGTTATAAATGTTACATCAGTTCTACTGTCTACTCAATTTGTATCTAAGTACTAAAAAAGATATCAATCTTATTGTACATCCCAAATATTTAATAATAAATTAAATGAAATATGTTTACGTGTGTTTATATATTTAGTATATATATATTATGTATATATATATATATTGTATGTCTATATTTGTGTAGGTTAAGTAGACTAAGATTTATTTTTAGGTAGTCGGTAAGTTTTTAGTTTTAAATTTTATAATAAAATAAAAAAAGGTCATTTTACTAAGTTTTTTGTTAAAAAATGTTTTCTTAGTATTAGTATTAATTAATGTTAAAATCAATATAAAATTAGACTGTAAGCTACGTCGAAAGACATAGTCTAAGTGTTAGGTTTAACTTAGAGTGCCCGCCATGGGCCAGTAAGTTAGAATAAGATAATTTTAAGTTAATTAAGCTAATTTTTAAGCGTTTTTTTTGTATAGCATGTAAGAGTAAATTAAGTAGTATAAATAAAAATGCATATAAACTGAAAAAAAAAACTGTAGTTGATTTAGTCGGATACAGCCAAGTAAATTTCGAAAACGAATCGACTACGGCGAAGATATGGTTGTAACATTTTTTTGTCGACATCATCGGCCCTAAATGATCCACATGATACGTTTCAAGAGGCCGATCACCCTTTTTGATCGGATGCAAAAATCCTTCGGCTTTCCCCTTCTTCTTTTCCGCTAATAAACATTTGACGCATTGATGAATCTGTCAACCTCAACGTGCATCTGAGGGAACCCAAACTCTTGAAGAATAAGATGCTCCGTCTTTTTACAAGCAAAATGCCCTTGCTCGTGTGCTTGCCTTATTAGTTTATTATTAGTAACATGTTTCCTTCATAAATTCTATAAAGTATCTTACCCTTTAGAAATTTATCTAAATTTAAATTTTTATCTTTCACTTCAGTACGTTTTTTATAATGTCTTTTACTTCCAGGTCATCGTCCTGCGCTCTTTGCATACGAACTGATATGAAATCCATGGCCAATTATCAATCACACACACAGATGTGGAATTTCGACTGAGAGCATCCACATGAAGCATTGATGTCCCTGGTCGATGCTCGATTGCGTATTGAAATTCTTCAAGCATTAGTGCCCAACGTGCAACTCGTAGATTTATATCTGCTTTAGCCATAGTGAAAGCGAATGCTTGGCAGTCTGTAACGATCTTAAAAGGAATGCCAATTAAATAAGTGCGAAATTTTTTAAGGTCTTTCATAACAGCATGGATCTCGAGCTCATACGGAGTGTACTTTTCTTCAGCTGGCGTTGTCGTTCAACTTGCGTAGTAGACTGGATGCAACGATTTATCTACAGAATCTTCTTGTAGCAAAATAGCTTCTAGTCCTGGTTTGGAAGCGTCAGTGTGAAATTGGGTTGCTGCTCCACTGCGATATATTCTTAATACTGGAGCGTTCGTCAGAATTAACTTCAACTGCTGGAATGCCTGCATTTGTTCTGGACCAAACTCGAGCTTGACGTCATTTTTCAGTAAATTGCTTAGGGGTCGAGCAATTATCGCAAATACTGGAACAAATTTACGGAAATAACTTGCTAATCCATAAAAACTGTGAACGGCTTGAACACTTGTCGGCGTTGGAAAGTTTTCTACTACCTGCGTCTTCTTCTCGGAGGGTCTTTCCTTCTTCTATTACGTAGCCCAAGTACTCTATACAGGTGTGGAGAAAAAAACACTTTTGCCAGTTAAAAACGATTCCATTTTTACTTGCATTTTCAAAAACTCGCTGAAGTTTTTCCAAGTTATTCTCTTCATTATTTACAGGTATAATGATGTCATCTAAATACAGTAGTACTGTACCATCCGCAATTAGGGAATTGAATACTGATATGACGCTGAAAAACTGCAGGTGAATTGCTCAATCCAAACGGAACCTTCAAAAACTCGTAGTGGCCGTCGGGTGTAATGAAAGCTGTGTATCTGATGCTATTTTCTTCCACTGGTACATGATGAAATCCATTTCGTAGATCTAACGTGCTGAATATTTTTGCGGACTGTAAACGGTCGATTTGGTCCTCAATCAGGGGTAATGGATATGTGTCGCGAATAATTTCTTTGGTGAGTAGACGATAGTCCACACAAGGTCTTTCTTTTCCATTCTTCTTTTTCACCAAAACAATCGGACTTGCATATTCAGACGTATTTGCACGAATAACTCCTTCCCTGGTCCATTCTTCAACAATTTTCTTGACCTGCAAGCGTTGTTCACCTGAAAGTCTTCGGAAACGTTGAAAAACCGGTTCATCGTCTTTTAATGTGATACGCATCTTGAGGCCAGTGTTTTCTGTTTTATGTGCACTATAATTAGATATCATATTGATGAGTTGTATACGATGAATGGGGTTTCGAACGTGCTCGAAAGATGCGCTCTCTGGATTATCTGCACACATTGATGTTGAATATTTTATGAACATGATCAGTTTCATCATTTAATTGTACAGAACCTTTCCCTGAATGCTGTATTTCTACGCATTCTACTTTGCCTTGCTTAAGACGCACTTCGACAGCATAAGTCAGACCACTACCGAAAACGAGTTGATAAGGGATAACACCTTCAGGAGCGACATGAATTTATAGCTCAATCGGAATGCCATCAACCTTGACTTCTATTTTGAAACTTCCAAGCGTCTGCATTTGCTCGGAACCAATTCCTTGGAATGTTGTCAGCTTCGTTGTCAGTTTTGGTGAACTCAATTGAATGTACATAGTTGGAGTTGTGAGGTGGACATCACTTCCCGAATCAGTTAATGCGTTGTATATTTTACCATGTATTTTCACTTCTTTAAACATTTTATGGCTTCCTGACGATATCGCTGAACAGTTTTTCTTTGTTACCTGACATTCTTTACCACGATGCCCGAAGTCTTTACTCAGATGAGCCACGGTACTGCAATTGAAACATCTCTTAACAGTTGACGATCGGTTTGTTATCTGTTGAATGCTTGTTTGCTTTACTGGACGATGTTTGTCTATGGATTTTGATTTAGTCGTACTTTTAAATGATTCATATAATTTGAATTTCTTTCGCAGTTCTTTAATTGTTTCCGCCCCAAACAAAATTGCTTTACTTGCGTCATCGTCTTGAATGCCATCGACAATGTATTGGATTTTTGATTCTAAAGGGTCCGCCATCTAACGTTTTTTTTTTCAACTAGTGCTTATTTCGTGAATGGTAACACTTAGCTCATGTCTGATTTGACAGATAATTAGTTTTATCCTTCCGCTGAACGAATATGGTTGTGTATACGCTTGAACAATGCTGGGAAATATTGCGACATTACTTTGAAAATCATGGTAATGTTGCAGAATGTGTGCGAAAATTGCGTACGGATTTTGGAAGAAGAGAAGCACCGTCAGCTCCGTATGTTCGTTATCTTGTGAAAAAAGTGAAAGAAACTGGCATCCTCATCGATAAACCAAAGCGTGAAAAGCCAAAAACAGTGCGTACACCCGAGAAAATTGTTGCTGTGGCAGAAAGTGTGCGTGAAGCGCCATCAACATCAATTCACCGTCGTTCTCAACAATTGAACATTTCGGAGACATCATTGAGACGAATTTTGCATAAAGACCTTGGTATGACGCCATACAAAGTCCAATTGGTTCAGGAGTTGAAGCCAACTGACCATCCAATGCGTTTTCGCTTCGCTAAGTGGGCCTGCGATCGACTTAGAGAAGATGCCGATTTTGCCAAAAAAATCATCTTTTCAGATGAAGCTCATTTTGATTTTGGCGGGTATGTAAACAAGCAAAATTGTCGCATTTGGGGCACAGAAAACCCGCACGCATACATTGAAAAGCCGATACACCCAAAACGAGTCACTGTTTGGTGCGGATTTTGGTCCAGAGGCATAATTGGGCCATTTTTCTTCGAAAATGAGCAGCAAGGAGTGGCCGTTACAGTCAATGGCGATCGTTATCGGGCCATGTTGAACGAATTTTTGTTCACAAAAATTGAAGAGGAGGATATTGGCAACATTTGGTTTCGACAGGACGGCGCTACGTGCCACACAGTCGAAGCTACACTCGATGTTTTGCGCCCTGTTTTTGAAGATCGCATTATCAGCCACAGAGCTGATGTCGTTTGGCCACCTCGGAGCTGCGATTTGACACCGTTGGACTATTATTTGTGGGGTGCCGTAAAAGATAAGTGTTACGCCGACAAGCCAGAGACAATTGACGCTTTAAAGGACAATATTCGTGAAGCCATTGGTGAAATACAGCTGCACACAATCGAATTTTCCATTATTAACCGGAAGGATAAAACTAATTATCTCTCAAACCAGACATGAGCTAAGTGTTACCATTCACGGAATAAGCACTAGTTGGAAAAAAAAAACGTTAGATGGCGGACCCTTTATATATATTATGTATATATATATATATATATATATATATATATTGTATGTCTATATTTGTGTTAGATGTAAGTAGGTTAAGTAGACAAAGATTTATTTTTAGGTAGTCTGTAAGTTGTTAGTTTGAAGTTTTATAATAAAATAAAAAAAGGTCATGTTACGAGTACTAAGTTTTTTTGTTAAAAAATGTTTTCTTAGTCTTAGTATTAATTAATGTTAAAATCAATATAAAATTAGACTGTAAGCTACGTCGAAAGACATAGTTTAAGTGTTAGGTTTAACTTAGAGTGCCCGCAGGGGGCCAGCAAGTTAGAATAAGACAATTTTTAGTTAATTAAGCTAATTTTTAAGCGTTTTTTTTGTATAGATTGTAAGTGTTAATTAATTCAATATAATAAAAATGCAATTTTCAATATAATACAAAAAAAAAAAAATTGTTTATGCCTTAAAGGTCTGCAAGTTTTCAAGACGCAGCATTGTATAGACAGTAGCTTTAGACAATTAGTCCACTAGCATCTAGGCCACATTAACCTGCAAGCACCTGTTACACAGCTACATGCATACTCCTTCACTTATCATACAAACAAAGCTTCATAGTTGCTTTTAATTCAGTGCTTTTCCCACCCACGGTACGATAGAAGACTATCACTCAAACATTGTAGCGTTAAAAAGTTAGGCGCACGCACAGGTCTAGTGTTTTGACTTCAATTAAAATTTGATTTGTTGCGATTTTTGATATATTTATATCTACATTGTTTGTTCAACATGCGCTTAATAAATTCAGTTGCATGTTTAAGGCCATAAAGGCAGGAAACCATCTTGACTGGAATTTGTTTTGCAACAAATAAAATGGCTTTATTTATTGATTGATGGCTTTATTTATTGATTGATGGCTTTATTTACTGTAATTTTATTACGATTTCCATTTCCAAAGGTTTGATTGTATGCATGGGGCATACAGAGGTATGGATTACTAACTGTAGAGTGTTTTGAAAATTGCGAGCCACCTGGTCTAATAGACAAATAGACACGCGAGGATAACATATACAATACGTCCATTAGAAAGTGAATTTTGCATCGAAGTATTATTTTGTAATATCCAGGTTATGAATTCGCAAAGAATTATATGCGATAATCAGAGGATACTCTTTCGCGTAATTATTGTAATAATTTTCCGACCATAAATGCGTATCGAGGAATTATTAACAATCCAGGAGTGCAATGGACGAAGAGATGGCTTTCTCTGGCTAATTGTAAACTAATCATATCGTTGGCAAATGGTTTCTGGTACGCGATGCCTCTACAATTGGCGTATTTACATATGAAAGTCTACGTTTTTGGTTTGTGCTTGCTCTCAACCAAGTCCACTCCTGCTGCCTCAAACAGTAGCCAGATTGCTGCCTTTACTTAATTTTGGTCGTGTGGACGCAAATCTGGGTTTTCATCGCTGATGGATTCATTTTCCGTTGATTGAAGTTATTGAAAGAGAATAGTTCGATCGGATAAATCTTTGTATGTGCTCAGTTTCTTTTTATACTCCTCGTTATTACGAACTTCTGGCTTATTCAATAATCATTTTACGAGTATTCGGCTCCTAAGGTAGCAGTTATCTTAGCGATTTAGTGGACTTTCCAGTATGGCTTGCCATGGAGCACAATCAAGTCCATATGTTACCGTGTTCAAGAAGTATTCACCCATGGGTTCACTTGTTTGGTCGCCAGGTGATTCTAAATATTTCACTTCTGAATCAGGCTTCAGGAACTGGCAGAACATCTGTTGCATGTCGCTGGTGAAGATGAATTCGAATTGTCGATTCTAATGGATAATATCGAATACGTGGGACCGGAGTTTCGGTCATGTATGGCATTAAAAACAGTCCTCACTTTATTTGTAATAGCATCTCCGCGAATGAGACTAATATGTGGAACATAGTACGCATTTCCGGTCTTGTTTCATTGTCGCATAACAGGATTTGGGGACATATGACGAGACGTGAGGTAGTCTTCTCTCAGCGTCTTTCTTATCAGATAAATCGTCTTCAACGAGTTTCCTACTGCAAGGCCGTCAGGTTTCTAAGGAATGGGTACGATATAACGACCATCATTGGTTCCTGATTGTTACTCGACAAACAGTTTTTCGCAGTATGAACTACCGTCCTTCCAATGTTCTTCTTCCTGGCTGGCATACTCCACGAAATCTATTTGACTCGAATTCCGAGAGTGTCGTGAAGACAGAGGTTTTATTTTCAACTATATTTCCCGGGTCCCCATATACAGTCCTTCCACCAAGATAAGTATTTTGTAGTAAGAGTCCACCCTTATTTTCTAGTCCCGGCCGTAACACCATCGAGTACAACAGGTCTCATATAAGAATTTCCAGGCAATGTGACTGGACATGCTGAGAAGGGATCCGGTAATACGTTTGACAACCAGGTTCCGTATGACCAAGCTTGACTTTGATGCTAGCAACAGAACGGACAGTTCCAATCTCTCCTCCTGTCCCGATAACTTTGACCAGGGTACGTTTTTCTGGCAATCGTAATTTATGTACTATTGTAGATCTTCTAATATGTAATTCGCTTGACTACTCTGATCTAGTAAGCAGCGAATTGGGACGTATTCGTTGTTGATCAAAAACCTTGCGATATCTGTATAAAGAAGCACATTAGTGGACGTTCAGACTCTTTTTGATACAGGGTAGTGTTAGTTGCTGCTAGCGCTTCAGTCTGTATTGAAAATGGTTGAGGATGCATTGCCGTAATGTGAGGTCTCTGACAAATTTCTCATTTTAAGACCTGTTTTGATCTGCAAGGGGAGCGATAGTCAAGACGATGCCCCGAACAAAATATTCCGAATTTATAATCCCGTATAAATGTACCAACAAGAGTAGATGATAAATCAAAATCGTGCATCGACCATGTATTTCTTAAGTCCAATGCTTTAACCAATGTACAACCATATATTTTGGAACTCAATATTACGGACCACTACTCAACTGGTGTTTTATTTAAAAATGTCTTTAGAAATGACTGTTGTGGGACCGAGTTGATGGAACCTGGAAACACAATAAATGCAGCGGTTTACTGTGAAACTCTACGTAAGTTGAGAAGAACAATCCAGAACAAAAGACAAGGAATGATTACCAAAGATGTGGTGCTTCTGCATGACAACGCACGACCACACACCGCTGCATGCACGAAAACTTTAGTGGAGGAGTTCAATTGGGATATTTTTGATCACCCTCCCTACTGTCCTGATTTGGCACCAAGTGATTATCATCTTTTCCCAAAATTGAAATCATCCACTACATCTCAACATTTTGGAAGTGAAGAACTTATGAACGATGTGAATCAATGCCTCAACGCACTGGCGGTGCCATTTTTTAAGGAGGGTATACAAAAGCTCGTCCCACGTTACCAAAAATGTATAGATTTAAACGAAGACTATGTAGAAAAATAACTTAGATGTTAATAAAATTATTTTGTGCAAAAAAATTATGTTTTTGGTTTTTTTTTAAAATATTTTTCACTTCGGAAATTGGTTTTGGAATAGCCCTCGTAATTGACAAAATAAGGCTATACATATCCTTGAACAAAATCTTTCACCTACGCAAGCTTATCCCGCATATTGTGCTCTTAACTATTTATTATGGCTTAGTTCAATCTCGACTTGAGTACGGTCTCACATGCTGGGGCTGTGCTTACAAAACTAACCTAAGGCCTATTATTACAGTACAGAAAAAAATAATGAAATTATTGCTTTGCAAAAACTACAATGAATCTTCGCTGCCACTTTTTCAAGAAACAAAATACCACCGCTACGTTATCTTTTTATCTACAAAGCGCTTAAGGTTTTCTTTATCAGAAGTGGTAACACTCACATTAGTGGGTGGCCGTGGCACAAGTGGTGGTGTATTGGCTTCCAAATCGGAAGGTTCGGTGTTCGAATCCCAGCCTCGCCCGAAAGACATTTTCAGCCAACTTAATTCACGTAAGACGAATGGCTGCCTATAATACAACAAGTCACACTAATAATTTAGTCTCCCCATTAAATATTGGATGCCACCCATGGAGCGAAATAGCCACTGAGCCCAAACATCTTTCTTTCTCTCTCTGTCCCATTTTCCTAAAAATTTAACACGTGCTCAGGCATATTAAATGTAATAATACCCACTTGAGTGTTAAAAAAAAAATAAAAAAGATATAGAATATATACTCGTACGTTGCGAAATACAAATACAGTTGATGTTCCTAGAGTTTGCAAAGAGCACAATCGACGTTTCTAAACTTCTATAGCTCCATATATTTTTAATAAACTGCCGTCTGATATACGCAATCTTTTACCACATGGAAAGCAATTCTTAAAACAATTAGCAGAAATACTGCTTTCAAGAGCTGAAGTGGAGCGCTCTACTCATTCACATTTTACGAGCATTGCTTCTATATTTTCGTTTTTACTTTACTTTCTCTCTTTCTCTTTTTACGGTCTCGTCTTCCTTATCCTTTTATTCGGTGCGCTCTCGCTGTTTATTTCGTCCTTCTCCACCACCACTATTCGGCTTTAATAGTTCTACTTTTAATTTTTTTTTATTACCACAAAGTGTGTTTTTATTTCATCATACTCGTACATCGCATATTTTAATAGAACCCAGATTTCGTTTAATTTGTATTTTATAGAAATTCTACTTACTTATCAACTAATTGATGTTTTTGTAACTTATTATAATATTATATAGTTATTATCTTGAAATAAAATTGAAATTGAAATTGAAATCGTAATAAGTTTTCTCGAGCTCAAAAATTTGGATAATCTATCACTTGTTGCTCGGTGCATCTGAAACTTTCTCCTATGTCGCGTTTGGACGGTGGCATGCAACCAAAACAGGAATCTTTCTTGGATCTATTGCCTGGTTATGTTTTTTTTACAAAAGAACTATGCGGCTGGAGGCGCAGGTTGCTTTGTCAAACAGGACTATTACGAGTATGATTTAAAAGAAAATATTTGAATTAAGTTCAGGGTATTAATTATATCCTTGAATACATTTCGTTTGTTTTTACGGCAACAGTATCCAAACGCCAGATATGTTCACTGTGCAAATCACAAGTCATCACTTGAACCTGGCTCTGTCTAATGTCATGTCAACACCCGTAATTGTCTTGGTGTAGTAAGCGAAATAGCCAATTTCTTCCGAAACCATACAAATGCAAAAAAGACTTTCCAAAACGTCGTAAAAACACATGCACCGATGTGTTCAAAAGCATCAACTCTCTTGCCATCAATTTAAAGAAGTAATTTCCTGGTAAGCCTCATTGTAATCGAAAAACTTTTTAGTTTAACGCTACTCTTATCAATTTTCCTACAAACTGAATCTTTGAATTTCGTGTCTGCAATAAATCCCACAAAACAAGTCTTAAAATCTCTTAAAAAACATTAGAGAAAATGACGAAGATTTTTTTAGAGACGCTTTTCAATCCGCATCACAACTTGCCGAGGATTTATTTGAAGTTAATATAACCCCTCCGAGGATTTCATTGAAAGAAACAACACGCTCCAATCCAGAAACATCATGTCCTGAAGATTATTTTAGGGTTTCTATACTTCTGTGTAGATTCTCTAATACAACATCTTCCTGACAGATTTATGGTCAACGAGGATGTTCTACCATCGTTTCAAGCTCTGTTTCCAGGTTTTGCTGCCATTAATCGAGAAAATGAAATAAATCGAAAAGCTAACTCTTTACTTCGATAACGCAATATCCTTGTCAGCTGTTAAAGCGGAGTACTTACTCTGGTGCGAAAAAATTGCATCGGTTGATCCCTCTACCGATGTACAATTTTGGCTACACTACCTGTCACAAAATCTAGAACTTTGTTCAACTATGAAAAGGATCAAAACAGTATACCAAAGCGTCATGGTCCATCCAGGACTTAGCGCACTTGCAACGCTGTCTGTTCACTCAGGTATTCATGGGGATCCAAATGAAGTGATCGATATTATGTTTACGAGTAAAAAGAAGATGTTAATTGCTGTAAAAAACCAATATTAAAAGAATCATTATTTATTAAATTTAATTTATAAAAAAAAAACAATACAAACAAAAATAAAATATTCATGTAGTCTTCTAATTTTTGTATACAGAATTACTTCTTCGAAATTGAACAAACCCCCTCCGAAACAAAATCCTGGCTACGGGCCTGAAAGTGTTTTTCAGACTTTTTGAGTGCTGATATTCTGAAGTAATCTTTCACTTTGAGCAAAGCTGTTTATATTGTTTTGTGCGTTTCACAAATAATATTTTTCGGTGTTCTTGGAAGAATTTTCAATTTTATAATACTGGGGGATTTTAATTTTAACATTCTCGAAAATAACGAAACAGTCGAAATATGGGTTAGAATCTTTTATAAAAGAACCAACAAGATTAACGTCTGGTACATGTTTAGATCATATTTACGGACGATTTTCCAATATTTCTCCTGGTATATGTGAAAATCACAGATTATTGGATGGCAGGTTTACTGGTTAGTATAGCCAAAAAAAAAAATAGAAACCATGAGTCTGTGTCACAAAATGAAGCCATTCGAATGGATTTTACTAAATTAAGGTCTATTCTTTGCCTTGAATCATGGCAAGATATTCTAAATCGTATGATCTTTATACAAAATGTAAAGGATAACAAGGATAAAAAAAATCAGCTAAAAGGCTTAAACCCTGGATTGCTTCGGACTAGAAAAATAAACTCCGACTGAAATGTACCAAGAATCCTGGAAATTTATTCCTAAAAGATAAATATAAAAAATTATGTCTGGAAGTAAAGTATAGAGTTCTAAAATGCCATGGTAACTTTTACATAAATCAATTTAACTCTTCTAAAGGAGGTGAATGGAAATTAGTTAATAATACACCTTGATCAAAATGTTCCCGGATTAACCACCGTGTGGCGCTCCCATGCATTGTTCCGATTTGAGTTCCGTTTTTCTTTGTTAAGTTGGTAAATCTGTTGATGACATTCCCTCTAAATCTTAGCGTCATAGCTTGATATTTGCAAAAGTTACGTAGCCAAGAGTACATCTATATCTGTGTGTGTTGGCGATTTTTTACAATTTTAGAAATGGATTTAAATTTGCAACAACGAACTTGTATTAAATTTTGCGTAGAAAATGGATTTAATGGTGCGCGAACGTTGGAAATGTTGGACAAGTGTTTCGGCAACGATTCTCTAAAGAAAACGGTCGTTTACCAGTGGCACGAGCGCTTCAAAAGTGGTAGTGAGTCAATCGAAGTTGCTGCCAAAAGACCTCAATTTCATGCAAAAAAAAACCGTGTTGACGTCGCAAAAGAGATGATTTGCGAGGCTGAATCCGATCGCACATTCATCAAAAGGATCATTACTGGAGACGAGACGTGGGTTTATGAGTACGACACGCAATCCAGACATCAGGCAAGTGAATGCAGTTCACCAAATGAGCCGAGACCAAAAAAACCACGTCGTTTTCAGTCAAAAAAGAAGGCAATGCTCACGGTTTTCATGGATTACAACGGTGTAGTGCATCATGAATTTTTGCCAGAAGGCCACACAGTAAACAAAGAGTATTATTTGGGCGTTATAAGACGTTTGTGTGAAGGAGTTCGCCGAAAGAGACCAGAATTGTGGCAGAAAACTCGTGGATTTTGCACCATGATAACGCACCGTCGCACACTGCCATCATTATTCGTAATTTTTTGACGAAAAATGCAGCAAATACCATCCAACAGCCACCGAATTCACCTGATTTGGCTCCCTGTGACTTCTTTCTGTTCAATCCAGTTAAAAAACCACCACGAGGAACGCGTTTTAGCAGCCGAGAGGAAGTAATGGAAAAATCGGAGGAAGCACTGATGGACATACCGAAAACAGAATATAAAAAATGGTTCGAGGATTGGATCAAGCGCTGACATACTCATAAGTGTGTTGCAGTCGATGGGGATTACTTTGAAGGGGACAATATATATTTAGATGAATAAACTTGTATTTTCAATTTTCT
>CASBSA010000035.1:0-162059 GCA_949129095.1 Volucella bombylans
CTCAGGTCTCCGGTCAGTTTCTCAAGGGGTTCCGCAGGGATCAATATTGGGCCCAATTTTGTTCTGCATGTACATAAATGACTTAGCATCAATTTGTAAGCACGCGCTTATTCATTTCTATGCAGACTCTGTACAACTTTACCTAACTCATCCGGTTAATAAAATAGGTGAGCTAGTGTCACTACTAAATGAGGATCTTGCTTCCATTGTTGAATGGGCAACTAAAAATGGACTACCTTTGAACTCAAAAAAATGTCAAGTACTTCCAATATCAAACAAGTCTTTTGAGCTAAGTCTAGTTCCTGATGTTTGCTTAGCCGGTAGTAAGATTAGGTTAGTTGAGGTGGCTACAAGTCTTGGTTTCACCATAAACCGAAAGCTTTCCGGCTATAACCACGTTAACGTCGTTGTTGGTCGCGTGTACGGATGCCTGCGTAAACTTTGGATTTCTGCCAACTATACCCCCTTGAATACTCGCCGAAGACTTGTGCTCAATCTCATAATGCCCATTATTTCATATGCTGCAGCTGTCTACAGTGACCTTGACTCACTATCTTTTCGCAAGCTCCAGGTTGCTTATAATGATGCTATTCGGTATGTTTATGCAAGGCAACGATACGATAGAATCTCGGAATTCTCATGCCGGTTTCTTGGCTGTACATTGAGAAAGTACCTTGATTTCAGAAATTGCATATTTCTACATCAAATTATAAACACAACGCAACCCCCTTACCTTTACTCCAAACTGGAATTTTCCCTTTCCAGAAGAACTTTCAACATTAGCACTCAGCGTTGCAAATACCTCAATTCCTCGCGATTATTTTTCATTTATGCTATTAGACTATGGAATAACTTACCGTCTCATATAAAGTGCTTGTCAAATACTGCTAGCTTCAAAACTGCCTTGTATGTGTACTTTTCTTCTTAACTTATCTATTTACTATTAACTCTACCTCAGTCTTTCTCCAATTTCTTAACTATTTTATTTCCTCTCCTTTTTTTTTTTATCTTTCTTTTTCCTTTTTTTTTATTTTTTTTTTTATTTTTTATTATTATCATTATAATTACTATCACTTATCATTTTGTAACTAAATATTATCACTTAGTACTATAAGAGACATTGTCTTAATGTACAACTTATTTATAGCAATAAATTGAATTGAAATTGAATTGAATTGAAATTGAAGGCGTCGTCGCTGTTTTTTTTGTTGGAATCTCTGACGTTATGCTTATATTTTCGGCCGCTCTTCGTTTTGCAGCTCTATCATTTCTACTGCTTACTGACGACACCGGTGTGTCGGTCTTATGAGGCACGGATTTTCTCGATCTGGACGTGGTTGGGGTTATGGGCGATGCTGCTCTCGCTTTTGCTAATGGCGATCGCTGTGCTCTTTGTGGCTTGGTGCTTTGTATTGTATTGCTAATAATCGCCTTCTTACGACTTGGTTTATATTCTTTATCTGTATCGCATTCTGACTCTTCGTCATCATCATCATCATCGCCCTCGTCGCTTTCATTGCTCTTCCCACCGCTTTGAGACTTCCTCTTCTTTTTTCCGCCTGAGTTTGATTTTTTCTTCTTTGTTGGTGACTTAGCTTTGCTACGATTTCTTTTACTTGCTGGAGACTTAGCAGAACCCCCTTTCGTAGCACTTCCAACTAAAATCAGAGAGGATTTCTTTTCAATTTGAGATTCATCTTTATATAACGAGATGTCCAATCCATCGGGATTTTCTTCAGTGACATCGGGTCGTGGAAGAATTCCCTTCTCCACATCAATGGCTCGTTTTAGAATACTCTTAATTCGAGTCTTTTCGGACTTGGGCAATCGAAGATGACCCTTTTCCAATTTGTTCATCTCAACAGTTGTTGAAACGCAATCAATATCGGTGTGATCGTAAAAGTCCGGTATGAAGACAGTGTCGTCTTTCTTGTCCTCGGACAACCATCGGATGCTGATGCGTGGCGATGATCGGTAGACATTTTGCAGAGTCTGACACAGAAAGAAACTACCTTCTGCGTTGCGTACTGCCATGAATTCATGTTTATAAAACACAATCAACTTATCCTCGGCAGACATTGGTTTGGGTGAATTCGAGGCTTCACTAGCTGATAGTTTTGTAATAAACGCAAGCTCTGGCAATGGACTCTGATAAAGAATAGTTTTGAGACGATGGCGTTTGCTCTTTCGGTCGCTCGCCGCAGATGGTGTAGTAGTAGATAGCTGAGAATGGTCCACTGTCGTTGCGGTTGCCATTGCTGGTGTTTGTTTTGATTTGTTTTGAGGTTTCTCAGTATCAGCCTTTGCAGGCGCCGGAGATTTCATTTCGTCTGCTGCTTTCGACTTTGACAAGTCTTTATGTTTGTCAACCCTCTCTCCAGAAGCTTCTGCAGATATTGCTGCTGCCGCCGCAGTTTTAGACTGCCTCGGAGTTTTGATTTTTAAGGTTGGCTTGTCAGCCTGATTTGATTTTGCCGATGTTTTGTCGGACTTCTCTTTCTCTGTCGAGTTATCCACTTGTTTTCTTATCTCACTCTTTTCAGCTTTTGTTGGTTTGTCGAGTTTTTCGGTTTTCTCTGGTACTTCGGGTACCGATGGAGATTTCTCATCCATGCTGTTTTCGGTGTTGTTTTCAATATCCGATTTTTCAGGTTCTGAGTTGTCGGGTTTTTGTTGATTTTCACCTACTGCAACTACTGGCGGTGATGACGACACCTTTAAGGCATCTTCCGATTCTTTAGCTGGCACTGGCAACAGTGGTGGCAAACTTGCTGGCTTTGGAGGAGTTTGACTTGGTGTTGGTGCCTTTGCCGGCGAACAGCTGGAAATGGTCACTGTAGTAGATTGTGTAGATTGTGGTGGCTGATGCTGCTTGGTCAATGGTACGGCACTAGTTTGCAATTTCAATTCTTGCTCATGTGCACCACCCGCCACTTGTTGCAAAGAATTCGAATTCTGCTGCGATTGGGCAACTGGCTGCGCTTGATTGCTCAATTTTTGAAAATGTGTGGGGTGTGGTGAAGGGATCGCACTTACAAGCGGTGCTTTACTGCTCGGATTCGTATACTGGCTTGGAATCGAAAGCGGAACCTTGTTTTGATGATGATGATGAAGATGAGCCGTAACGGGAGCATTCGGAAGCGACACTGGTGGCTGTTTAGCTGGGAGCAAAGAAATTGATGGTGGCACCTGTTTATTCGACGAAGATGACGAACCTTTTTGCTGACATGTTATTGTTTGCTGCCGATAGATGTGGCGATGGTATCGGGGTTATTTGAGCCTGTCCCCAGCTGTCCGAGCGACATGGAAGATTAACTGAACCGTTGATCTATCCTGGATCAACCGTATATGATCAAGGTAGAGGAATGCTTCCGGTGGAACGAAGCCGCCAGAGCGCACACTCTCGTGGTAAAAGTAATTGGGGTAGTAAGCCCGAGATATCAGGTTATTCGTTGAGGTCATTGCTCTTGCAATGTCAGCTTAATTACGAAGTTGTCCACTCGTATTAGGTTCGCTCTATTGTAAAGGACCTCATTAGGATACAATTTTTTGTACTCCGAATCTGGTGTTCTGTACAAACGAAAGCAAGCCCTAAGACAAGCTCTCTCAAACACCCGAATCTTTTCCAATAAGCTTTCTCTCACGTTGAACCACACGGGACAACCAAATACCAATATGGGCCTGATAAGGGCCATGTAGCAGATTTAACCTCGCATCGAGTTGGCTGCTATAAAACAGCAAAAGCACCGATCTACCCAGACCCCAAGGTATCTGCCTACATTTCGAGAACTTTCGCCAATTTTTTCTGGTATCCCCAGAGGCCCCAGACAAAGGCGTCCTAAACAGAATGGTTTCCGACTTCTGAAAGTTGATTTTCAACTTCCAGTCATCGCAATATCGCTTAATTTTGTCGAAGTCACGCTGCAAAAGTATATTAATGACCTGAATTTTTGGACCCGATCTGTACGCGATTAAGTCGTCTGCGTACGTTATGGCATAGCGAAGAGAGCTCACAAGATAACTTGTGTAAATGTTGAATAGGATTGGGGAATTAAGCGCACCTTGTTACATACCGTTTTTAATGTCAAAGACTCCAACATCGCCGTTCTTCACGATGAGCTGTCTACTGGAGAGCATATCTTCTTCCAATGAGCTGGATAATAAGCATTATTCAGAGCATTATTAAACAGGGTAGAGTAAATGTCCACCGCTTCTAGTGGGAGATGCCGAAGCACAATATTTGGTAAGCCATCGGTTCCCACTGATTTCTTACTTCTCAGATTCAATGATCATTTGGAGTTCTTCCTTCGAAATGAAGGAAGATATGACATTATTTGCCATATTTTCATCATTGAACTCACTGAACCCTGAGTTTTCGTATCGCCAGTTCTCCATATCATTTCGAAGGTAGAAATTGTGCAAAAGGGCTTGATTTTCCAGGTTGTGGTCCAGGCCAATACTATCATTCACCTTGTACACTTCCTGGAAAATCGCTCCAATGGACTATACTTTCTTTTGAGGATCCTCGATCACAAAGAAGTTGTCATCATCAACAGCCTCTCCTGGCTCTACGCCTTCTGTTAACAGTAATTGTTCGTTGTTTGTAGTTCGAGCGATCTTTAGACATGGAAGCTCGTTTTGCTCCGTAATATTCTTACTTATTCGCGGGAACATATCCGGGCTGCTTGTGTTTACAGCTCGAATTTTATTGTTCAAATACAAACTTACCGATGCTCTGTAATTTTCTTTTGGAGGTTTTTGATCGCCGTCATTATCTCCGAGTTATGTCTGTACCAGGTTTTTAGTCTATATTGCAGTCTGCTTTTGTGTTTGTATAAAGCGTCAATAATTGCGTTGCGGAATGTGTATTCGTTTTCGGTGTGTTTATACCGAAGTATCGTATTTCCATCGTTCGTTTTATGGGCTCATCCATTTGTTAAGGGTACCTGTCGACCTAGAGCGAGTTCGAGGAGAACGCTCTCGTCAATATTCTGGAGAAGTGTGTTTAGCGTACCCTACTATTATTATAGTAACACCTTTGAAAAAAATCCTCTAAATCCGTAATTTCGTTGGAAATCGTTATTTCGGTACTGAGACCACGGCGATCACTGGCGTACACGAAAGTGCGTAAAAAGTTTATAGTTTGTTAGTTCGTAGGTATCTGTTGTATCCGTGTGTCGAACAACAGGAGATCCAGATAGGAGCCGTGTCTGGGAAACGACGGAATCCTATCAAGTATAATAGTGATAATAAATTCAATTTGTTTATGGATTTGGGTCCGTCAAAAGAAAAATGCAAGATTTCGAGAAGTTCCCTCTGAAAACACTGCATAGATTTTCTTCCATCCTACAGAACTATAACATGCTCATAAGTTTACTCTGAAGCCCACTTTCGGACGTACATTGAACTATCATGATTCTTTCCCAAGCCTTTGGAATGCCTGACCATTATAACCTTCGAACATTCAAAACGAACGTATATCGGTACCTCTCGTTCTTTCCTCCCTAGATTTCCATCGCCAGCGCTGTGTGCAAACATTTTAAGGATACCTTAACCCCTTGAACACGCGCTAATTAAAAAAAAAAAAAACTTCAAAGAACTCTCACATTACGAAGCAAGTGGGCATTAGTACATTAGATACTGAAATGGATGCAAACATGTTTATGGGGCTTAACAGTTCAAATTTTGAGCATTGGAGGAACCCTCGTCCATCAACAGTTCATCAGATACAAAAGAAATACCAATGATGGAAATACTTCGAAGAGATTTTTCCAAGAATCAATGGCAACAGCTCGTAACTAAGGCCAATATAGAGGTAATACCGAGACTTGAAGTAATACTTAATGTTCTGAATTGCAGGTAAAAGGTTAACACTGTCAGGTTTGAGGAGCATTCCAAGAAAACAACAGAGTTACTGGAGCAAAATTATCCCGAAAAACATCTCACACCTACTCTTCATAAAATGTTGGCTCCTAGTCAAAATATAATCGAGTATCATTGGTTACCACTTGCAGAATTGCCAGAAGAAGCTCAGGAATCCAAAAACAAAGACTACAAGAAATATACTCGTATATATCAAAATACGTGCAAGGTTTCAAGAATGCGGCAGAATGAAGACTTTTTCAATATGCTTCCAGTACATCGGATCCACTAATTTCTTCTTCGAAGCATGTCAGAACCGAAAAAGTTCTCAAAGGATAGAATATTTACGCTGATAAAGAACGACGCCTGCGGATTTAAAGAATTTCATACAGAAGGACATTTAACAAGAAATAACTTTATTCGAGGGAAGGATGAAGTTTAGAGTACACAGGAAAATGTGGTAAAAGTATCAGAATAGGTGAATATACAAAAGGTACTATAATATGTATTCAAGTAGAAATGACAGAGTTAAATAATTTGAGGTGTTGCCGTAGCATAATAATCAGTACAATATAAGCTCAGTTCGGTAAGCAAAAGTTTGAAATATTTAGCTCGTTTTGCAGCTGCTGCTAAGGTTACGTACTCTGCCTCTGCGCTAGATATCGTGACGATAGGTTGTTTACGGTACCCCCACTCAATTGGTGAGAGCAAAAACTACAAAAGATTGCGACTTTCGATCATCGACGTCTTCGGTATAACTTGAGTCAGCCTAGGCAATGATTGATTTCCCAGATCTGCATTAAAAGAGTTTTGTGTTGAGTTCCAATGTTAAACTCTTGGATCTCGGTTGAATTGAGATAGAGTATTTACAGAATATGCTACGAGTATGTCCAGCTTACCGAATCTGGACAAATGATAAGCAACATCAATTGATTCGGTAAACCAACTCGGAATTTTTACTTCACAGCTATGTGTAGTAACGTCGGTGTTTGTGTGTTTGTCTTACTTTATAATGACTCGGGAATTTAGAATGGATATTGTCAATATACGCGGGCTAAAAATGAATCACTTTTCTGCGTACGTTCACGTCTGTAAGTGCAAACCAGCTGTTTTGGCAAACACAGGCAGATCCCCGCCCACACCTCTTAGATCACTCTGATTTGAAGCTGCCTGGCTACGAACTAGTGTCACTATCCTTTTCTCACCGCGGTCTCACCATTTACGTCCGTAGTGATGTAGCTTAACAAACTCCACCACAATGTGATCCATGTTCCAATTCGGAATTCAACTTCATGTGGTTAAAATTCCATCTCCTTAAGCAAATTATCCACTACTGCTTTATTTACAGAAGCCCCAAACTGAACAGCAATTCGACTTTTAGCAAGTTTGATGCGCTGTCTGACGTCATTCAAAGAATTGTATCCCTGCATACTCAGACTGTAATAGTGATTACGAGCAATTTCAATATATACAATTCTGGTTGGCTTCGACATTCTGGACAGATAACACCAGAAGGACGGTGGGTTGCAGCTTGTAAATGAGCCCACATGAATACCGGACGTTGATAGTCATACCGCCAACACCCTGGACTTGTTTCTAGCTTCTCATCCTGATAAGTACACCGTTGATATGCTCTCCCCTCTAGGCTCGTCGGACCATCATTGTGTCATATCATATCTCGTACACCCACAACTCAGTTAGAGAACAGATTCCTAAAGAACCGTATGGTAATACGAGAAAGATAATTGTAGAGGACTAACAGCTTCTTCAGGAATTCTAACTGGTCGCTATGTTTCCTCGATAACGACGTGGTTGCCGCTGCTGATATGATCACAGAAACTATTTTCTTAGGAATGAGATCCTTTATGCCTCATCGGATAAAGAGTAACAAGCCAAGAGAAAACGCGTGGTATGGCTTGAGCTGCAAGGAGGCTATCAGGGTTGGAGAAATGTTTTTTCGGTCTTATAAGACCAACCTGACAGAAGAAAACCGGAAAAGTTTAAACGAGGCTGGAATGACTTCAACGCCTTTCCCATGCGTGTGAAGTTTCAGACCAAAAACTGAGGCAACAAATACTACAGTGTAACAAAGGCAGTAAAAATGTTTGGTTTTTCGTCAAAAACATTAGAAACTATGCCTCATCCTCCATTCCAACGCTCATTTACAATGACATTCCATCTGTCAGCTCTTTGGACAAAGCCAATCTGCTTGCTGCACACTTTGCCGCCAGTTCAACACTTCCAGATTGCGCTTTGACTCCGCCTACACTTGAGTGCGTCGAATCTTCAATGGGACGAATCTACTTTCGCACTCGTGTAGTAGCAAGAGTACTTAAAGATCTTGTTAACTTTATAGTGACAAAAACAAAAAAACAACACTTTATTTGATATTTTACTGAGTAATTATTTATTTAATAAGTAAAACTAAAACAACTGAATGCAAATGATGGTTCTGTTGGAACTGACTTTAAATTTACAATTTTATCATAGACACAAATAACATATAGTTCAGTTTTCAAGCGTGAGACCAGATTCAGACTTCGCACTTCACGGTTATCGCATTTCAATTTTCTTGCGTCTGATCTCACGCCTGTAATGTGTACCTGATTAAATTGCAGCTTGAGAACATTTGCCTTTTTGTTGGACAGGTATTCTGAGGTATTATGTTCTTACATAACGTACTCCCCCCTTTAGAGGGTTCTTCACTCTCTAATTTTAAACTAAGTTGTCTTCATTGACATTTATGCTATCAGTACATTTACAATTTCTACATTTTACATTTTTAGCTACATAGGTTCTTAAACTAAGGTTACACTTCAAAACGTGAAACTCTGCGTCTAGGTGCTGGTTTTGGTCTCCTATGACGAAACCAATATACGTACAATGCCCATCCCAATCATGCCAACAGCTAAAAGCCACGTCAACCCATAGTGATGATAGTCATGCGCGCTCAAAGACGGGGATATCGGAAACGCATTTGTTTGGTTCATAACCTCTTCAATTCTAGTACTGAGATCATCAAGCTGTTTCTTATCAATGTCATAAGCCTCGGGTGGCATTGAAGTCGTAGAAGTGGTTGTTCCATTTCTTTGCGCTCGGAATGAATGATTTGTTGACAGAATAGTTGTACTCGTGTTGACCGTTGAGACTAGTATATGGTAGTTTGCAATTGTTCTAAAATCGGTAACAAAACGAGAAAATTCTTTTCATAGTGTTAAAGGAATCCATTTCTACTGGATTTGGGATAATTGAAGTTGTTAGAACTGATTTGATTTTACGATATCCGGGAATAACTTCCGGGATTGTATATTCAGTTTTCGTCCAAAATATTTCATCGGTTTCAAGGAATTTGGGTCCCTTGAACCAAAACGTTGATTTAATACGTTCCGAAAGAGTGGATCCTCGGGATACCAGATCAGCTGGATTGTGTT
The DNA here is from genome assembly GCA_949129095.1 of Volucella bombylans. Classification (NCBI taxonomy): domain Eukaryota; kingdom Metazoa; phylum Arthropoda; class Insecta; order Diptera; family Syrphidae; genus Volucella; species Volucella bombylans. Next base: position 9,294 of record CASBSA010000035.1, read on the forward strand.
CTCCTTTTATGTACGAGTAACTCCATTGCTGAATATCTGTACATGCTTGGATTTTGGCTACCCTATTAGCAACATATGTCTCCCAAGTATATGATGGTGATCTTATCCAAGCCAATACCACTGTAGAGTCTGTGTAGTAATATATGTTGTCAATGTGACGATGCAAGACTTGACATAGTCTTTTCACTAACTCTACCATCAAAACAGCTCATTGTAATTCTAGCCTAGCTATACTTATTGTCTTAAGGGGCCCCACTCTAGACTTCGAGCAAAGTAGTTGGGAGTAGATTTTGCCATCTTTGTGAACAGATCTGATATACACACACGATCCGTATGCGCTAAGACTGCTATCCGAAAATGCATGTAATTCAATTGCCTTCGCCGAGGGTGTAAGAACATAACGTGGAATGCTGAGTTCATTTAATGTTGAAAATTGCTGCACATATCTCCTCCAATTATGAGCCTGCTCAGGTAGTAACGTTTCGTCCTACGATAGTTTAGTTTTCCACAGCTCCTGCAGAAATAACTTACCAAGCACAATCACGGGGCCGATCAATCCCAACGGATCAAATAATCTTGTGAGGTCCGCGAGAACTGTTCTTTTACATATTTTTTCACTCGCTTTGCTTATTAGTTCGGTTTTGAAACTGTATTTGAATACATCTTGATGTCTAGGTAACTAGGTTCTCCTTGTGCTCTTCTGGAACTTCTTCTAAGACCATTGGGTCATTTGCACAAAACTTCCGCAATTCAATGTTACCCATTTCAAGCACTTTCTTAATTTCATTCAGTAACTCACGAGCTTCAGCTACTGTTTCTGCACCTGTTAGACAGTCATCTACGTAGATATTATTTTGGATAACAAATGACGCTTTGTCGAATTTTTGTATGTTGTCTTCTGCCAATTTATTAAGACATCGTGTTGCTAAATATGGTGCAGAGGCTATTCCATATGTTAAAGTATTTAACTGATACCTTTTTAGCGGATGATTTGATTGTGGCCTCCACAAGATTAATTGGTATGGTCGATCCTCTTGTTTCACCAAAATCTGCCTGTACATTTTGCTTATATCACAGGTAAAAACATATCTATGCATTCTAAAGTTAATAATGATAGAAAACAAATCAGGTTGGACTGTTGGCCCGACCATCAAAATATCGTTGAGAGATTTGCCGCTGCTGCTCTTTGCCGATGCATCAAAGACAACGCGAAGTTTTGTTGATGAACTTTCAGGTTTCAAAATACAATGATGAGGAAGCATGTAATGTGTTCCGGTTATTTCATTATGTGATATAACGTTCATATGGCCTAAAAACTCATACTCCTCCATGAATTTAACGTATTGATCCTTCAGTTCTGGATTTTTTTCTAGTTTTTTCTCCAAAGATAAAAACCTTCTTCTTGCCATATCAATGGAATCTCCTAAAAGTGCTGTTGGATCGTCTTTAAAAGGCAATTTTACGATGAAGTTCTTGTTCTCAAACGTTGTATTATTTTTAAAATGCTCTTCACACCTGAACTCTACCTCACTCATGGTTTTTACCGGAGTATCATGGCCTTCTGTCTCCCAAAAACTTCGCACCAATTTATCCAATGTAGATAAGGTGGGTTTCGTTGCAATAAGAGTGCAAAATGGTCCTTTTGGTAATTCTGTGCTTCCTGCAACTATCCAACCCAATTTAGAGTTTCTCAAAACTGGTAGATTATATCCGCATCGTATCTCCCCCTGAAGGAGCAGGTCAAAGAAAATTTCTGCTCCTATGAGCATGTCGATCGGTTCATTCTTATGGAAATTCTTGTCTGCCAATTCCACTTCTTGATTTGAACGTTATGCTCGTGATATATTCTGCTTGACTGTCTTGGGAGCCAATTCCACTAATTGGAATATTTAATCTTGATCTTTTTGCTCCAATTTGTTGAGCGAATGTTTTTGTTACGAAGTGCAACTGCGATCCTGAATCTAGTAACACCCGACATGGAATTCTAGTGCCGTACGAGGAAATGACATTGACAACAGCTGTAGCTAAATATATATGGTTATTTTTATAGGTGTGACCTATTGCAGCATTGGCTACTGTACTAGCTTTTTTATCACTTAATAAATCATTATAATTAAAGTTAGACTTACTAGACTGAACCAATGGCGGTGAGTTGTTGCTGTGCGCTGGCTGGCTTGCTTCTGCATTCTGATATGGATTGACTTGCTTTTTACTCTGCTTTGACGTAGACCTTTCTTGGGGGTGCAAAAGTGTATTATGCCTTTGATCGCATTTTTGACATCCTCTGGACTGGCATGATCGGGAGAAGTGGCCAACCTTCAAACAGTTTCTGCAGATCTTCAGATTCCGCACAGCTTGGTCTCGTGCTACATCTGAAAGGGAAAGAAATTTATTGCAATTGAAAATTCTATGGTTATTTGAATTGCACAAAGTGCAATTCTGATACTCTTGGGTGCTTGATGCAACTCCCACTGATGACTTCGATTTGTTCTCCTTACTGTTGATCGCCTCTAGGGTCTGGAACCTGGCCTCTACGAACTTCAAAAATTCATCCATGCTTGGACTGCTTCTTGGATCCATAAGTGATTGTTCAAACAATGTCCTGCTTTCACTGTCCAATTTCTGTAGCATCAAATGGACAATCAAAGGGTCCCAACCATGAGTATCGAAGCCAAGGTTCTCTATCGCCTGCAAAACTTCCTTTGTTGTATCATGCAGCTTCCTTAGACTGTTTGCCGTCCCTGTGGTGTTTGATTGTGTAAGGATTCTTGTGAGTTGTGCTGTCAACAACAACCTCTTGTTATTATAACGATCAACAAGGGTTTTCCAAGCTACCTCATAGTTAACGTCAGTTGGTTGAAAATGCTTGATTAAATTATGAGCCTCTCCTGTTACGTTGGCTCTCAAAAAGTATAGCTTTTGTGCAGGAGCAATATGATTATCATGAATGAGTTGTTTGAAGAGGTCGTAAAATTGTCTCCAATTCAAGTAATCCCCATCAAATTTGGGAAGCTCTATTTTTGGCAACTTCATTGCTGTGTTGATAGTTGCTGCCCCTGTTTGCGGAACCATTGCATCACCATACAATTGCAATAGAGCCCTTTCCACGCACTCCTGCATCTCAAAGTAACTTTCTATGTCTTGAGTTGTTATATTGTCCTCCATTCTATGATACAGTGTTGATATTTCATCCCAATTCTGTTGCACTGTTTTTAGCTTTATCTGTATGTTGTCTTCTGCCACCAGATTCAGACTTCGCACTTCACGGTTATCGCATTTCAATTTTCTTGCGTCTGATCTCACGCCTGTAATGTGTACCTGATTAAATTGCAGCTTGAGAACATTTTCCTTTTTGTTGGACAGGTATTCTGAGGTATTATGTTCTTACATAACAGATCTCAACATACATAAATCCGCTGGTCCAGATGGTATACCCCCCCTTCTTCTGAAGAGGTGTTCTTCCTCGCTGGCAAAACCACTGCGTAAGCTTTTTCATCAATCCTACTCTTTAGGACTCTTCCCGAGCAGATGGAAAACGGCATTTGTCCAGCCCGTCCCTAAAAAAGGCGAATCATCTTCTCTCTCCGTCTACAGACCCATTGCACTTACGTCCCTTCTTTCCAAGGTCATGGAAACACTGATAAGCCGTAAATGAAATATCTCGAAACGCGGAAACTTCTTAATGACCGGCAGTATGGTTTTCGTAGGTACAGGTCCACTGGTGATTTGATGGCATGTCTCACCGAAAATATTTCTACGGATCTTTTGTCGAAAACGCGTGCATTTTCGATCGACGACTCTCTTCCTCAATGGATTAGAAATTACCTTTCGGAACGTTGAATTCAAGTTGTTGTGGATGGTTTAAAGTCTGATATCCACAAAATAAATGCTGGTGTGCCTCAGGGCTCCGTTATGTCTCCAACACTCTTTCAAGCGAAATTTAAATTCCCGCCATCATGCATGAATGGCACTTACATCGTCGAAACCGAAAAACTTTCCATTCTCGGTATGTGTGTCAATGACAACTTACGTTGGAATGACCACATATTCGATGTCGCCAAAAATGTTGCGAAATGTCTAGGTTTCCTCAAGCGATATAAGATATACCTCACCCCATCTGATCAGGCCACATAAAGCGTTTATCCGCCCAAAATTGGAGTACAATGCCCACATCTGATCAGGTGCGTCCAAAACATCTCAGCAACTGCTAGATGGGATTCAAAATAGTGCGATAAAACTCATAGGTGATACCAATATCACTAAAACAAAGGACACCCTCGAACACCGACGCAATGTCTCGTGTCTCACTCTGTTTTATCGCTATTTCCACCATAGTGCTCCATAGAAATCAGCAGTAGGACACCGCCTATTCAATGCTCATCAGTTTACCATCGAGTCCACTCTCGGACGTACACTGAAATATCGGGATTCGTTCCTAATCCGTAGAACTCACTTATGAAATGTGTTGAGTACGGTCAGTGTTCGCAGTGCGCCGGAATCCAATTGCCAGTTGCCCGACATTGAATCGGATCTTGCCTGATATTGAACCGAGTTCAACACAAACGTGAATGCAACATAACACCTCGATTTTCTTTATTTTTTTTGTACATACTTCCGTTCACTTACATTCATGTTTGCACTATATTTGCACAAAACTTAACTTGCACCATACGTAAACAATTGTATTTGCAAAATAAGCAAATTGGCACATTCGCACTTGTTATTTTTTGTATGTCATATTAATTAGTAATACTTGAGTAAGCTTAGAATTATACTAAAGTAAACAAATTCGTCGTATTGTATATTTTTGTATTGTTGTTAGAGTAAGCAAATTTCTTGTATAAATATCGCCCAATAAACATTGAAGAAGTAGATATAATTCGACAGTTAACCAAGATCTTTAATTTTCCAAGTGAGTCTGCTTGGAAGGCTGCCAATTTATCTCAATTCTGGTGTTCTAGTTTGTACTGGAAATACCACCAATAGTCACGGTACAGAACCGTTGTATATTAAGTAACAATATACAGTAAAAGCACTGTAAACATTTTGGTGACCCCGACGTGATTGCTAACTTGCTTCCCCTCACCAGTGGTAAGGAGCATTTGGCATTCACAAAATAACAAGAGCGTTCGCCAGGGCTAAACACTGGTGACTTCAGTTTCATATAAACTTCAAGGGCGTTTACCAGGGCCTACACTGGTATTAAAAACCACAGCGTGCGCCAAGGCTAACATTGGTGCAATCATATCAATTACATTATGACATCGGGATTGGAAGAATTAGCATCTCGGCAAAGTCAAATAGGCGCCGAGATACAACGTATCATCTCCAATCTATGAAAGGAACCCCATCACCGAAGAACACGAGAGCTTTTCACTGCGCGTTTAAAGGAGCTTGATCGACTTTGGGATAATTTTGAGGCAACTGATAACGTCATTCGTGCACAATTCGGAGATCAATTGGCACAAAGTTATTTTATCGATGGATATTATGACACGATACGGCAAGCATATCAGTCCACAAGGGAAAAAATTGCAGGCAATTTGGAGCATTTACAAGAACCTGAACTTCCCACAAACACTCACACTAAACCACATATTGGTAATGAAGACTCAGGAGATAAGGTTCAGCAATATGCAACTGTCTCTCCTCCGGATCAGAGCTGTTCATTTCAAATACCAGTACAAGTACCAGTACCAGTACCACGTATTTTAATTTTTTTAAGTACAAATACCATTACTTGGTACTTGTACTTAAGAATTTCAATTACCAGTACAGGTACTTGTACTGGTACTTATAATTCCTTCAAAAGTAATTGAAATATGATCTAATTACTTTTGTACTTAAAAAATGTATTTGAATACTATTTAAATACTATGAATATAATTCATTTTAAGTACTTTTGTTAACCTGTCAAAACTTAATGTACTATGAAAATATGAAATACAAAATAATATGTGAATATGAATGTGAATATGTATTTCAGGTATAAAATAACATAATAATACATTAAAATCTATTTTTTTAAATTAAACCCAGTTTAAGTTAGCTTTCATTAAAACGAGTTTTTCCAAATTTGTGTCGGAAAGCGCTTGGCTTCGAGGAGTGTTAATAAGCCCTGCGAACGAGAAGAGCCGCTCCACTGGTGCTGATGAAGTAAGCGGAGTATTCATTTTAATGAATAACCTCTTCATCAAAGAATGTTTATTTAACATTTCTAATTGAGCTTGGTTGTCACTCATATATGCTGCAAATTGGCTTTCAACTTGGCCTGAGTACGTGCTGCTTGTTGTTGCCAACGGACTTAATAGAGCCTTCGGATCTGGAGTTATTACCGAGGCTGGAGCTGTAAAATTAAGACATAAAAACTTTTAGAATGCATTTGTGCACCATGAACTAACCTCTTTTATCAAAGTCGAAAAATGAATCTGCTTCGTTAGAATCACGGTTCACGGAGCTCTAAGGTATCACCTTCTGATTCAGCAAGTTCAGTAGCATATCTAACCACCAGCCTATTAATGTCTTCATTGGTGCAGAGTTCCCGCTCATGGTTTAGGGAGCTCACCCACTTCTTTTTAATAGAAGGACACAAAATAGCAGCCACAATCGCGTCATTTGCTTCAGGTTCCATAAGAAAAAACGGTCGAAATCGTTCCATTAAACTTTCTTCCAATTGTATGGCTACACTCTTTAAATACTTTAACCTTTCGGACAAAGTAATTTTAAACAATTTAGTCTTCAATGTTACTAGAGCCGGTAAAAAATAGCCATAAATAAGGTTTTTTTCTTACTGAAGAAAATCTAAAGTCGCTGATATTGGCTCCATAAGACTAGAATATTCTTCGAGATATTGAATATCATTATGCGACAATTTTGGGACAGATAAGTTGGTGCATAAATCTGACAGATTTTCTTTATGAAGCAAAATTCTCGTAATAGCATCATATAACGAATTCCATCTCGTAACAACGGGAATAACCAACCGTGAACCTAAAGTGCTTTGAATTACCTCTGAAGACTTTGCCCACCTACTCTTCTTCCACAGATTGTTACATTTTTCGATAGCCTTTGTAAAGAATTGTATATTTACAAAAAATGTTGATTAAATGATTTAACTTAAAAACAAATATGGGTAAAAGGAAGAAGATCCACAAGGAGAAGAATCTAGAACAAGCGGGATCTGTAATTGGTTTTAGATTGTAGGAAAATAGTTGTATCCAACAAGTACAATTACATGGATGATATATATAGGATTTTCCATCAAGCTAAATCTTTATCTTTAAATTTAAATAAAATAAACTGGAAGTAAGACATCATGAAAATTGTAATTTATTCAGAAAATCCATATATACATATATGCCATTTTGTATGGAATATAAAATCAGTAAAATGTCCGACATGCCTGGGTGACGGGTTTTCGAAAAGTCCAATTTTTAAAGCTCTGGCGCATAAATCCGGGTGATCAATAACATTGAATATAATGGTTATCAGGATTGTTTGTTGTGGTAGATCTGCGATTTAAGAAAGCCCCACAAGAAGAAGTCTAACGGGGTCAAAACGCATGATTTTGGTGGCCAATTCACACTGCCTCCGTTTGAGACATTATACGTTTCGGATGCCTGCCACAGTGCCACCTAGCAAAACCGTGGCGGACATTTAAATGGTTTTATATTTCATACAAAATGGCATATTTTGGATTTTAAACAAATAAAAACTTTTAATGATACCTCCGTCATAGTTTATTTAATTCACATTTACATTTAAGAAACACTTAATGGAAAACTCTATATTACAATTGCAACCGATTGAATCATATCAAGTAGATTATGTCGTCATAAAAACTATATTCCTGTTATTAATAAACATTGTATTGAATATCTTACTTGCAAGTGTCGGTTGTACACAAGTTTGTCACTCTTAACAATTTTCAAAAAATCTGTTGTTGCTAACAAATTTAATGTGTGACTTGCACACCTTATGTGCTTAGGTAAAGCATCCACATTTGTCAAGGGTTCGCAGGTTGCAATATCGTCTTCATCGGAAATGTATTCAATGGAATCCAGATCATCTTCGTCAAAGATTTGAAGGCTTGATAAATTTTTTATCCCGAACTCCTTAAAGGCCTTCACGAAATTTGAGCCATTGTCGGTAACTGTTGCCACAACGTTTAAATGATTTAAACTAAAATGTGCGTTTAAGTCGGAAATCATGTCTGCTATTTTATCTGCCGAATGAGTACCACTGAACCGCTTGCAAGCCAATGCTACAGATTGACGTTTAAAATTGTTGTCGATCCAATGGCAAGTATAGCCCAGAAAACTACGAAGTCTTGCTGACCATATATCAGCAGTAGTACAAAAATATTTGATTGACATCATTGTGGTCTTAATCTTATTTACCATATTTTGATATTGGTTTTCTAGCAGCTTTACAGTTCGTTGTCGACTGCTAACCGAAAGATCTGTTCTTTGGAAGAGTAAGAGGTTGACGAACGATTTTCTTTCCACGATCGAAATAGGAGAAGCTGTGTCAACTATAAAAGCAGTTATCAATTTATCAAACTCCTCCTGAGCAGAATTTGTTGCACCAGAGCCAGATACTGTGGTATTATCAGTGTCCCTCAAATATTTTTTTTTCTTGCTGACATATGTATCGTAGTTATCGGCATGAGCTCTCTTTAGATGTTTGATGAAATTAGAGGTGACATTAAGTGATCCTTTTAATTTTTTCTTGCACTGGTTACAAACTGCCGTAATTGATTTTTTATCATTTAACTAACGAAAGAATTAAAAAATCATAATTGTTGATATGTACATTATACATAGGACTAATCGACTAAGGCATGCCAGTATAAATATTAGCTCTAAGTTTATTTAATGCACTTCTCGTTATGAAACCCAAGTTGCTATTATAACAAACACAACATAAAAATCGTCAAAATTTATGTAAAAGAAGTAATGTTGAACAATATTTAGCGAATATGTATTTTACAGTGTGAGAATTATTAATTAATTTTATTTTGTAAGCGCTTTTTGTTGAATAAATAAATACAACTATTAATACCAATATTCCGCTAATTTGGCAAGATTGACAATATTTGTTATGTCTAGTACAATTTACACAGAAGTTATCATATTCTTTATCATGTATGTCTGTATGTATGTAAAGTTGCTTATTAGCGCAAGTAAAGTGTATTTTCTTAAACTAAATACATATATATGTACTTGTCCAACAGAAAAGAAATAATTTAAAAAGAAAACTACTTTTTCATTTTCATCGTTAAACTATTGCAGTCACAAACGGAAACACTGTTACAACAAAAAATTTATCAACGCCTTTGCGTTGAATAAACTATGATCACATACATACTTATGTACATCCAAATATATATTACGAACAAACTTTTTATTCACAAGAACAGAATACCTGTCGAACTTCACCAAAATATTCCCCATTAAACAATAATTTTTGACCTATGTCGCCATTGGTCTTCATTTTTTTTTTGTGCCTGATTCTAAAACGGTTTCGTTAGCAAACAAAGGGCTTGATGAAGCCCTTTTCCTCTTACCAATGTCAAGCGGATGATACGTTGGATCGGTCAAATTGTCGTCGGAGCTAAAATCTACCTCATCAACGAGTTTTGCGTCCAAAGCCATATCTAAATAATAACGTTATAAATTAAACTTCATTGATTCTTCTTCACGAAATGTACATAAATAATTTAAAACTTAATTTTTTAAGTAATATCTCTCATTACTTACCAGTTTTCAAATTTATTTAGGTTTCTATGTAATTTGTAAAAGTAAATAACACAGGCTTTAGACTTAATCCCTTCTACCGCGAGCATCGAACTTGTCGAGTTGTAGAGGCTGAGTAGGGTCAATGAATCTCGAGAAGAAATTCTCCAGACGAGTCCTGAAACCAAAGGATGCTCCCCCCCCCCTCCCCAACTCCCAAATTACTCCATCATTCCCCTGGGCTGGATCAAGGTGTCATACGACCCGTGCCGAAGATCAACCTGGCTGAGGGCCCAGTATCTCAAAAAATAGCTCAGTCGCAAACGGAGTATCCGGATACCTGGCGACCTCCGGATTAGTTAGCCTTATCTGTATATGGCGGATCTCTGTACAGATGGACAACCCTTTCTCCGCTACTCGTGGGACTATCAATGGAAAATAACCATAAAACAAAAACCGAGGCCGGTACTCCTTTATTACCGGGCGGTGGAACGGTGACTACACCGACTACCGGCAAGGCTCCTGCATTGCCGAGAGGAGGCAAAACTGTGGCAGGCCATGGTGCGCCATCCTCTAAAGGCAAAAGGAATAAGCCTAATAATAAGAATTCAGGAAGTGTTAAGACTGTGGCAGGCCATGGTCCTATCACCTCCTCCACCCCTAGCAGCAGCAAGTTTGTGGCAGGCCACGGACTTGTCGCAGCTACCAAAACTCCTTCAGGGAGTGTTAAGACTGTGGCAAGCCATGGTCCTATCACTTCCTCCGCCCCTAGCAGCAGCAAGTTTGTGGCAGGCCACGGACTTGTCGCTGCTACCAAAACTCCTTCGGGGAGTGTAAAGACTGTGGCAAGCCATGGTCCTATCACCTCCTCCGCCCCTAGCAGCAGCAAGTTTGTGGCAGGCCACGGACCAGAGGAATCTGGAGCTCAGCCGCATCGGCAAGCTCCATCTAAGGCGCTCTACATAAGACGCCGAAATGCTTCACGCATCATCAAAACCTTCGGATCCATTCCGGAGGTGGAGAGAAGTGCGGAAATAAAGAGCAAGGTTGAGTGGGCTAAAAACTTCCTAAAAGACGGATTTCCCACTGCTTCCACTGCTCACAAAACATCAAAAGACTCCTCTAAGCGTCAGAGATCGTTGGAGGAAACCGTACCGGTTTCCAAGAGGCCCAAAACACACAGTTCCACAACCCCTGGGCCATCCAACAGCAGATCTCTGAGGTCTTATAATGAAGTCCTAAAGGACGCATTGGTGATCGCGGTGATCGACAGAAGCGATACCGACGGTTCCATTACACCGGAACGGTGGCAATTGGTCAAGTTGAAGCTCTCGAGCAACTTCTTGGCCATCATGCGGGAGAACCCAGGACCACCTCCTATCACAAGCGACGCTGGCTGGCACCAAGGCCATGTCAAGCTCATCGCTTGCTCCAACCAGAGATCTCTCGATCTCTTCACCAAGGCCATCGATGGTTTAGGAGAGGTTTGGCCAGGTGCAAAACTCGAGGTCGTATCTAAGGAAGACATTCCTAGTAGACCTCGAACTCGTACCTGGATTCCAGCCGAACCCTCCTCTCCAGGAAGTATCCTGGAAATCATCCGGCTCAGCAACCCGACTCTTCCGACTCATGACTGGAAAGTCGCGAAACTGGAGGAACTAAGGGGTTCTTATAGATGCGCGTTAATTGTGATCAATAAGGAATCCCTTAATCCTCTGGCGCAGACGAAAGGCATGATTCGGTTCGGATTCGAGTCAATTCACTTAAGGGTGTACAAAAAGGATGAGCTGGATGCTGATAAGCAACCTCCTCCTCCTTTAACACCCGATATCACAACCTTGGATCTTGGAGCGTCGATATCCTTTCCAGAATTGGATAGCGACGACTCCAATCTGTCCGAGGTGACTACCAAGCCGTCGGTCTCCTCTTCTGACACATTGTCGGAAATGGAAACCGATGACGAAACAATTAGAGGTTCTACACAATCAGAGATAGAAGATGAGCTCTTGGGCACATCTTCAGAATCGGAGGACCTCAACAACACCGTGGTGGAGGCGACTCTGGAAGACTGTAGCAATGATACGGTTTCTCCAGATTAATCTCCACCACTCAAAAAAGGCTTCGGCCGCACTCATTCTGCGTCTTTCCAAAAGCGCAGAAGACATAATTCTAATCCAGGAACCATGGATTGCAGAAGGCGTGGTTCGTGGACTTAGGACACCCTCATACGTTCCGCTCTATACAAGAGACAAAGGTAAGATTAGAACTTGTATATTAGTGAAACGTAGCCTAAATGTATTTCTACTTCCCAACCTCAGTGACCCCGACCTAACCGTTGCCAGATTAGAAACTGCCAAAGGCTCTTACTGGCTGGCATCGGCTTACCTTGGCCACGACCAAGTGGGCCCTCTCCCTGGTGATAACCTAGAAAGGGTGGTACTGGAAGCTGGAAGGCAAAAAACTGGCCTCATAATCGGATGCGACGGTAGCGCACATCACACGGTATGGGGCAGTACTGACATCAATGATAGAGGTGAGTCACTTTTAGACTATATTTTAAGTACTAACCTCTTAATTTGCAATATTGGCAATGAGCCCACTTTTATAACAAGAAACCGACAAGAAGTGTTAGATATCACTCTTGTCTCCGACAGCATCACCCAAAGGCTAACAAACTGGATGGTATCGTCTGAACACTCCTTTTCAGACCATAGATCAATTCAGTCTGAGTGATGCTCCCCCCAGCCAACCAACTTTCCGGAACTATCGGAAAACTGATTGGACAAAATATAGAGGAATACTGTCGGAAACGATATCCTCTAAACTATCAAGTCCCCCGCGTGACACCAATGAGGTTGACATGAAAGTCAAGGAATTTACTCTGGCTCTCAATCAGGCTATGGCCGCTTCCTGCCCTCTTATTCAACCAAGAGGCAAGAAAAAGCCACATTGGTGGACATCGGTACTAGGACTGCTCAGAAACACCTGCAGAAAACTTTTCAACGCAGCAAAAAGCACAAGAAAAGTGACCGACTGGGACTCATATAAAGAATCCCTCAAATTATACAAAAAAGAACTGAGGAAGGCAAAGCGACAATCCTGGAGGTCATTCTGCGACAAAATCACAGAAACCTCTGAGGCTTCGCGGCTAAGAAAAATCCTCTCCACAAATCCTATGATGCCCAGCTGTTTGAAAAAAACCGATGGCTCTTGGACAACCTCAAGTGATGAATCACTCAATCTGCTTCTGGACACCCACTTTCCAGGTAGCTCCCATCTCGCGGCCAGTAGCAGCCCAAACAAGCCTACTGCAACCGTGACCAAAATTCATAGTCTGATTACGAGAGACAAACTGCTCTGGGCGCTGCATAGCTTCAAACCATACAAGTCTGCTGGTCCGGACGGTATTATACCTGCCGAGCTACAGAGATCCTCAGATATCATTCTACCAGTGTTGGAAAATATTATGAGGAGCTGTGTAGAACTTATCCACATTCCACTGTTATGGAGAGAAGTCAATGTAGTATTCATTCCCAAAGCTGGAAAATGTTCTCATGTGGTCCCAAAGGACCTCAGACCTATAAGTCTATCATCATTCCTTCTGAAAACTTTAGAGCGACTGATTGATATCCATATTCGAGCTAAAGTTGATCCAAGACTTCTGTCTGCAGCTCAACATGCCTACTGTAAAGGGAAGTCGGTGGAAACGGCTTTGCACTCTCTGACTAGCCACATCGAACGATCCCTACGATATAAGGAGTACACAATGGTTGCTTTCCTAGACATAGAGGGCGCCTTTAACAACGTCAACACATCCGCAATCACGACTGCGCTGTCAACTCTGCAGGTAGACGGCTCACTTGGGGAGCTGATTAATCTAATGCTGACAAGCAGAATAATCAACTCCAAACTGGGTGAGACTTCTGCTAAAAGATATGTCAGTAGGGGTACGCCGCAAGGCGGTGTCCTCTCCCCCCTTCTCTGGAACTTAGTGGTTAACGAACTACTGATATACCTGGAAGCGGATGGTAGCAGAGTGATTGCCTATGCGGATGACGATGCCATAGCCGTCTCAGGAAAACATCTAAATACCATTAAAGAACTCCTCCAAGTAAATCTTAACAGATTAACCTGCTGGGCAGATCGCTGTGGATTGGGAATAAACCCCCATAAAACTGATCTTGTCCTCTTTTCTAGGAAATATAAAATTCCAATCATAGACCCTCCATCAATAAACGGTACCAGTTTAGTTTTCTCCGATACAGCAAAATATCTGGGTCTCATTTTTGACAGGAAACTAAACTGGAAACCTAACATTCAAGAAAGAGTCAATAAAGCTACAATAGCTTTATTCTCTTGCAAGAAAGCCATTGGGAACAAATGGGGCCTTCAACCTCGCATAACCCACTGGCTATACATCTCGGTCATAAGATCGATACTTACTTACGGGGTGGTTGTCTGGTGGACGGCCTTGGAAAATGCAGTCAACCGCATTAAATTAAGCAGAGTCCAAAGAACAGCATGTCTATGCACAAGCGGAGCCTTGCGGTCTACCCCCTCTGCGGCATTAGATATTCTGTTTCATTTGACACTTCTCGATATTTTCAGAAGGCAAGTAGTCTTAAAGGGAGTAAGCAGTGGACAAACAATTCATTTGGCCACGCCAACATTCTTAATACATCAGGAATCCTCACAGAGAACACCGATTACACCATACCTGAACTTTGGTTTGACAAAAACTTCCATGTAAGCTTCCCCTCTAGATCATTCTGGGAGGAGGATGCTTTCATGGAGGACAAGTCAATCCATCTCTACACAGATGGATCTAAAACCGACAACGGAGTTGGTGGCGGTGTTTTCTCAGATAAGCTAAATCTAAGCCTCTCTTTCCGCCTTCCAAATCACTGTAGCGTGTTCCAGGCGGAAATTTTGGCGATTAAAGAAGCTCTGTCCTGGCTGAAGAAAAACGTGATATCTGCAAAGGATATCCGCATATTTTCGGATAGTCAGGCCGCCATCAAGTCTCTGGACTCGGTCTCATTGTGTTCTAAAACTGCCCTTGAATGCCGATCATCTCTGATGGAGATGGCAGAGCAGTTCAACATTCACCTCTGTTGGGTGCCGGGCCACAGAGACATTCCAGGGAACTGCAGAGCCGATGAACTCGCCAAAATTGGAACCACTCTACCTATCCTACCGGACAAAGGTAGTATAGGTATACCAATCGCTACGTGCAAACTAACATTAAAGCTAGATGCCAATAAAAGAACGGACCTTAGGTGGACTGCTGGAAAAACATGTCTAGCAACCAAACAGATCTGGCCAAGGCTGGATCTGAGTCGATCTAAGTGTCTGATCCTTTTAGATAGGAAACATCTCAGCGCCATAATAGGTGTCATTACCGGACACTGCCTCATAGGCAAGCACGCAAGAAGGCTTGGCGCTTTTACTAACGATTTCTGTAGAAGCTGCATGGACGAGGAAGAGGAGGAGACAATCCCCCACTTACTCTGCACATGCCCAGCTCTCTCTCAGAGAAGGAAGCTTCACCTAGGAGCTTTCTTCTACAACGACCTAAACGATCTAGAAAAAATAGACGTTAACAGTCTCCTACGCTTTATTAAAAGCTCAAACTGGTTCCAGTAGTAAGAAGATCACAGATCCACGTGGCATCACAATGGGCCAATAGGCCTAAGTGGGTTGGTATTTCCAACAGCCACTCTTACCTAACCTAACCTAACCTACTTACCAGTTTTCAAATTTATTTAGGTTTCTATGTAATTTGTAAAAGTAAATAACACAGGCTTTAGACTTAATCCCACACTTAATATACATTTGTTTAAAAAGAAAAAACAAAAACAAATTTCACTGACACTTTATTTTTTATTATTCCACCAATAAGATATATACCTTACAAAAATTAACTTATTTTCTAATCGAGTGTGAATCCGACGACAAATAGACTAAGAATAAATTGTAACACTAAATCATATGACAGTCACTAAAAAATAACTGTACGTTCAAAGAGATTTCTAGGACTTGACAACTAATATTGTGGCACCTGTTGGCGAACATTTACTAATAAGCAGACTATATCTATATGTACATACTATACCCTATGGGCTCTCAGAGACTTACTTCCGTTATCTACAAGCGAACAGAACAATTTGCCTATCACTAAGGCTATATAGTAGGACTAACATTTTCTGCGCACATCGTATAACAGTTACATGCATACATAGTCGTATGTACAAATATACAATACAAGGTCAGAAAATAATAGGTATTCAGTTGTTTATTAATATAAAATGCAGACAGCATTACAAATGATAAAATAACTAATAACACTTTTTTTTCCAAGTTTTCGATTGCATATTTGAAATATTCAATGTATTAACTGAAATGTTCACAAAACAAGGTAAAATAGAAAATACAATTCGTACTTAAAAGGAATTATATTCACAAAAAGTAATTAAAAAGTATTGTAACTAAAATTACTTAAAAGGAATTTAAAAAATAGTACTTAAATACATTTTTTAAGTACAAAAGTAATTAGATCATATTTCAATTACTTTTGAAGGAATTATAAGTACCAGTACAAGTACATGTACCGGTAATTCAAATTCTTAAGTACAAGTACCCAGTAATGGTACTTGTACTTAAAAAAATTAAAATACGTGGTACTTGTACTTAAATGGTAATTAAGTACAAAAGTACTTAATTACGTTACAGGTCTGCTCCGGATACAGATCATCAAGTTAATAACTCAATTTTTAACGAACCAGCTACCCTTGTTCGCCAATCATTGGAGAATAACCACATTTCAGGCTTAATTCGAAGGCAACAAGCGGCAAAGGAACTGCTACACAGAACTTTTCTTGGAACAGCAGATAAAACAGCTGATAGATCCAGGGAATTCTATCACATCAAGATAAAAACTATAGAGCGTCATTGGGATGAAATACTGCAGTTGCATAATCAAATTTATGAGCAATCGGTAGACCCCACACTCAATGGATACAATGTCCAACAATTTTTTGACCTTGAAGATCAGACTCAGCAGAAACTCATTGAGCTATATGAGTTGTTTTTTTTTTACTTTACTTTTAAATTCATTTTTATTGTTTCTTTCATTATTAACTTACATTCTAGACAAAAATGATTAAATCTAATTTGACAACAGCAGTTACTTAATCTAGCTTACTGGCTCTTACCGAACGCTCTAAACTTAACAATTTCATTCAATTTTGCGCCCGTCATTCGTCAACATCGTGCACACGCACCACCAAGACTTAACCAATGCGATAAACCACTGGTTATTTCTCAGAGGTGCGGCCTCATGCTAACGAACACGGCCTTTCCACGAGATCCCAGTAACTATGCCTACTCTAACTTACAACTAAGAGGAATATGTTACCTTAGTAACGTACCGACCTAGGAGAGCGAGCCATCCCTTTCTCATTCTTGAAGCCACCAGAATTCGGTGTACTGTTTCTCGGCATCGATCCGATCCCTGTCCGCAATCGCGGGACTAAAACGGAGGAGCTCCTGAGCATTGGCAACATACCCGTAGTAGATGAGCCGCTTGTCCCTCGCACCGCGGTGGCGGTGGTATATTACCGGGGTACCATCCCTACTTTGTATTAACCCTTTAGCATCAATATGGAGAAAAGCCTCTGGCGGGATAAAGCCCGATAGAAGTGAGCTCTCGTGGTACATTTCATTGGGGTAATAAGCCCCAAAGATCAGGCCATTATCGTTAGTCATTGCTCTTGCAACGTGTCTTCGAATCACCTTAATCAGGAAATTGTCAATCCTATTCAGATTAGCCCCATCGTAAAGGACTTTGTTGGGATAATATTTTTTGTACTCTGATTCTGGTGTTCTGTACAAGCCAAGACAAGTCCTAAGACACTGCCTTTCAAACACCCGAATCCTTTCCATCTGATACGGCGCTACATTGAACCACACGGGACAACCATACGCGATGACTGGCCTGATTAGGGCCACATAGCATATGACTTTCACCCTGGAGATTAGTTGACTGCTGTGAAACAGCCTTCTTGTCAAGGCTAAAGCCTTCTTGGCTCCAGCAAGACAAGCATCCATATGTTTGTCAAAATATAAATACTTATCGAGCCAAATACCAAGGTATCTAACTACGCTTCTCACCGCTAATGGCAGTCCGTGCCGTCCAATGATGGCCAAATTTCGCCAGTTATGTCTGGTATCCCTAGAAGCCCATCTCAATGGAGTCCTGAACAAGATTGTTTCCGACTTTTGAAAATTGATTTTCAATTTCCAATCATCGCAATACGCCTTAATATGATCGAAATCACGCTGCAGAAGAGTATTGATGACTTCGATTTTTGGACCTGATCTGTACGCCACTAAATCGTCTGCGTATGCTATGGCATGATTGAGGGAACCTACTAGATCACTTGTGTAAATGTTAAACAGTATCGGAGAAATCACAGCCCCTTGTTGTAAGCCGTTTTTAATGTCAAAGATCTTGCTCGAAATGACGTTGTTACATTTAACAACGAACTTCTTTCCCATAAGCATGTCGTAAATCATATATAGCAGAGGTTTCGGCATGCCCATCCTGGTCAACTTATAGAAAAGCCCCTCTAACCATACGGTGTCGAAGGCCTTCTCAAAGTCAACGAGGCAGGCACCCGTACACTGGTTCTTGCATTTATTCCATTGTATGTCGGAGACCAGCTTTGACGCAGCATGAATAGTGTCATGCCTCGCCCTAAAACCAAACTGATTTTCCGGAATTATATTATTCTCCTCACCCCACCTCAATAGAGCTCTATTAACCACTTTCTCAAATACCTTGCTAATATTCGGAAGCAAACTAATTAACCGGAGATTAGCAGGGTTAGTTCTAACTTTATCCCTTTTCGGGATTGGATGCACAACTGCTGTTTTCCAATGCTTTGGATAATATGCATTATTCAGCGCATTGTTAAACAGCGTAGTAAATATATCCACTGCTTCCAAGGGCAGGTGTCTTAGTACGACGTTTGGAATACCGTCTACTCCCGACGACTTTTTATTTTTCAGAGACTCAAAGATGCACAAGAGTTCATCTTTTCGCACGAACAGATGTGAGGTGGCTCGTTCATCGGCGATTATTCCGTTTGCCGCGTTTTCTTCACTGAATACGGTGAAACCGTGATTCTCGGATCGCCAATTTTGAAGTTCATTGCGCAAGTAATAGTGATTTACATAGGCCCTGTTGTCAATGTCGTGATTACGGTAAACCGGATTGTTCACCTTATACACGGCCTCGAAAAAGGCTCCCAGCAAATCCACTTTCTCTTGTGGGTCTTCGACCACGAAAAGACCGTCGCCTGAGTCGGCTCTCTCTGGACTTATGCCAACGGTCAGAAGTGTCTGTCTGTTTTCTGTCGTTTGTGGAATTCGGACACACTGAATGTCATTGTGATCTTTCCGCCTGAATAATTTATTTATCTGCGGAAACATATTCGGACTACTGGATTTTATAGCCCGAATCTTATTGCCCCAGTACAGACTTACAGACTTACTGTAATTTTCTTTAATTAATTGTTTTAGGTTTTTGATCATTGACTTCAGTGTTCTTATTTCCGAGTCGTTTCTGTCAGTGAACTGTCTGTACAGCTGCTTAAGCCTCGAGAGCAGTCTACTTTTGTGTGCGTACAATGCGTTGATTGTTGGAGTTCTGTACTTTTCGATCTGGCTTTCGTCTGAGTATTCTATCCGAGGGATAGAATGCGTCTTGCATTGTCAGTAAACTACGGTCGATTTCTTCGTTTGTCAAGTGTCTGTTAGTCGGGGGATCAATTCCACTCAAACGTAAATTACGCTTTAAGATTCTGGAGAAGCACGACCATCGTACCTTACGGTAGTCATATGGGTACACTTGATCATACTGCTCCAGTTGCGTTTGCTCGCTTGGGATCCGTATTGTGGCGGCAAGTCCGTAGTGATCACTATCGTACTCGAACGCTCGCAAACAGTTCCTTGTGTTTCGATCAGCGTTAGTCAATTCTAATCTACTGTCTAGTAATGCCAAGTCCAGGAAAGAACCGGCTGAGGGGAAGGATGGGATATTCGTCGCGTACAGTTCAAGTCTGTACTCAATCATATGTTGACCCCACCAGTAGTATAACTGGTTGCCCCTGGTGTTTGGCGGATTATTTCCCCATACCGCATGTCTGGCATTAAGATCTCCGGCCAAAAAATAATAATTTTCTTCCGATTGAAGCTGAAGGCAACGAAAAAGTATTTCCAGCTCAATTATAAATTGAATGGGATTAGGTGCTTCGGGCGCGTAAAGCAACACCACATACACTCGCCTTCGACTATGAAGAGGAATGCATACAATGCAGGCTTCCAACACCCGGAACCTCATCAAATCCCCGCTATATATGACCTTATGGCGCATGCCTTTGCGTAATAAAATACCAACCCCACCCCCTTGTGAGGAGTGTGGACGGTCCCTTCTATAAATATTGTAGCCACTGTAGCCAATTTTGTGAATCTGGTTAAGCTTAGTTTCGCTAGCCAGAAGCACAACAGATTTTGTAGGTTGGCCCTTCTCTCGATCTTCAGATTAACCTCATTCAACGTAGCAGACATTATATCGGCGTGCCAGACTTGTCAAACAGGGTCGAATAGGTGACGTCAATTCGAGCCGCTTGTTCATTTAATTGTTTCTGAAAATGATCGATTTTTCCGTGCAATGACAGAAGGATCGCTTTCAAATCCAGATCCGCTTCCGGCGCTTTTTCGGCTACCTTTGTCGTATTTTTTGCTGTCATTGTGGCTTTACCCGATCCAGATACCATTTGGGCAAAGGATACATTGGGCGCCACAAAATTAGAGAAAGCACGACTCTTCTGACGCTTCTCTTCTTCGATCAACTGTTTTCGAGCCTGGACTTTCTTTTTCAGCTCCTGAAACCTAGGACAGCCCCTGAAATTAGCAGGGTGCCCGGGTTTCTGCAGAGTACACAAAAGAGTTGACCCCTATCTACTACTCTATCGTTGCCTAAAGGACATTCTCCATATTTGTGGTCCTTGTCGCACTTAACGCACCTAAATTGCATATTGCAATTAGCCGCGGCGTGCCCGAACCTCTGGCAGCGCATACATTGCAGTACACGGTCTGCCCTTTTTAATTTTTCCCAACTTACAGCATGATAATACAGGAATTTAATTTTTCGCAGACTATCGATTTTGCTGTTGGGCGTTAACTGTACTAAGAAGAATGGTAATTTACGGTTACCATCCCTTGCCGCGGCCGTGGTAAACGGCTTGACCCCCACGAACTTAAGGTCGTCGCTCTCTAACCTTTTAAGCTCTTTTTCGAGCTCCCCCGTCTTTATTGCTGGATCGATGCCTTTTAACAGCACCGTTTGGAGTTTTTCACCCTTAGGGGTATATGTATAGTATTCAGTATCTGCTTTTCCTAGGGCGATACGTACTTTACGCTAATCCTCCATATTGCTACACATAATAATGTGCTTATTCGCACTTAATCGTTTGACATAAAAATTCGTAGTTACTAACTTACATAACATAATACTATCGTTGATTTCTAAATTACTTACATTTATAGGAGGCACTCTTTCTTTGCCTTTATTTTGTTGTTGCTGTTGATGTTGTTGCTGCTGTTGTTGCTGCTGCTGTTGTTGCTGCTGCTGTACTTGCTGCTGCTGCTGTTGTTGCTGCTGCGATGTTTGTTGTTATCTAATCAAGTTCAACAACAATCATCAATTCAGAGGAATTCAACATCCAGTGCGAACAACCCAACCTCCAAATCCTCGCACCAGCACATCGATCCAATATTCCCAACATCTTACTACAAAAACAAACGGAATTTCAAAATATTAAAACCAAAATATTTCCCAATTTTTCACCTCCCGTTTATATCCCTAAGCAACCACCTTCACGTATCTCCACAACGCGTTTCATTTAATTTAACCCCTGCCCCGATACGGTCACTGCTCAACCACCCACACCCCTCCCACGAATACTAACAACTGCTTTCCCAATGTCGACCTTACAACAGGAGCCAAATACTCAAACTTTATCAACTCGCATATCTGAAATCCCGCTTCTAGCTCGCCTTCTCCCTCGGTTTCGCGGGCCCCAGTCCCTATTTTTGACCCCCTTTCGCCGCCTAACGTTAAATTGACCCAAAAGAATATAGACACCACAGAATGCCGTTACGCGCTCTCTAGGCTAAGGGATAAAAGATATACGAAAACATACGTCTCTTTCTCGCATATCTTTACGACAGGATTTGTCGGATTGACTGTGTTTGCTTTGAGGAAAAAACCAAAACAAGTGTTATGGTCTCCATCCAACAGGAAGGTTTTCCTACGGATATAACTTTTCAATCAATGATTTACCTTCTCTGCCAATCCAATCTGGACATCTTGCCGAACAAATAACACCGACTGAGCTAGACTTTACCATCCATACCGCAAAAGGAACTTCACCGGGAAATGACAAAATAACGTACAATATGGTAAAACATTGCGACGGAAACTTAAAAACTAGAATATGCACGTTGTATAACAACATCATAAATACTGGCAATTTTCCACATGATTGGAACTAAAGCCCATCCCCAAAAAATCTCGGACATGTCACTCCTTCGAAGAATATCGACCTATATCACTCCTTCCAGTTCTCTCCAAAATTTTTGAGAAAATCATTGCGAGAAGAATCAGCCTGGAAATAGAGAAAAAGATACATCCTGCACAGCACGCATTTAGGCCAAATAGAGGGGCGCAAACCCTCTTACACCTTTTAGAGGAAAAATTAGCGGAAAATCTATCTATGCGAAAACATAGTGTTATTATGTCGGCTGACCTTGAAAAGGCTTTTGATAGGGTGACACTTATCGCTGCAATCAAACAACTTCATGCATGGGGAATTCCGAATAAAATCTTAAAGATTGTTAGATCTTTTATGTCAGGAAGAACATTTCAGGTAAATGTGGATGGCTTTATGTCCTCTATAGTCCAACTAGAGAATGGTGTCCCACAAGGCTCTCCACTCTCAGTAATCATTTACAATGCCTATATCGACTCATTAATACGTCGGCTTGCTAGCCCCGAATATGGCTTACAGTTTATCGGTGTTTACGCAGACAACATTTATACACTAGCATCAGGAGACCCAAACCACGTCAACCAACTGTTGAAGACTACGGACTTAGCAATATTTCAGTGGGCGCAAAAAAGGGGAGCTTCTGTCCCACCAAACAAAATAGAAGCCATCCACATTTGTAGAAAAAGAAAATGCATATGTTCACCCCTGACCCTGCGGAATGTCACAATTCCACTCAAAAGAGAGCTGATGATACTCGGTGTTCTGTTTTCTGGAAATCTAAAATGGAATTTGCAAATAAAAAAGACAATAAATCAACTTAAACTACGCAATAATGCCCTGAAAATGATTTGCTCAAAAAGGAAAGGACCCCACATTGAGACCGCCATCCTACTAGCTAAAACCTTGGTAATGGGATCTCTCCAACACGGTTTGACGACTTTCATGTGGACCACCAAGAAAAACGTTGAAAGTGTCAACGCTGCTATTAACCAATGCTTTCGCACAGCAACAGGCGCTCTAAAAACTTCGTCAATAATAGCGCTTCGAAGAGAAGCTGACTACCTACTTTTTGTACAGCTTGGAAGGATAAGATCCGTAGGTCTTATAAGCAAAGCTCTGGGAAACTCACTGCACCCACTCCATACTGCAACAAAGGAAGCACTTATGATGGAAAAACCTCGGAAGGGCACTATTTCCGCAATACGTAATATGGCGTCCTTATTGTCATCGATAGAAGTTTGTCTTCCAAGTTCAGTCACAGCCAACGACTCGCTAACATTGAATTCTCCACCACCTTGGAAAAGAAATACGCTCCCAATCAATAATAGCTTAGCCAACTACAGGAAAAAAGACACAACTGATCAAGAATACAAAGCGCTCCATAACGAGATGATTGCCGAGATTCAAGCAGATCAAATCTTCTATACGGATGGATCATTTAAGGATTCTAACTCGTCATATGCAGTAGTGGAATTAATTTCTAGTGATAGGATGAAAACAATCCATCAAGGACTACTTCCTGAGCTGACCGGATCCTATATATCAGAACTAACTGCTATCGAAAAATGTCTGAACCTAGCTAAAAACCGCCCGGGAAAGAAACTGATATTCACGGATAACCTTAGTATACTAATGGGCCTAAAAAGTGAGTTCAATAAATCGGCATCATTAGAAAATATTAGAAGCGTGCTTTACTCATGCAAAGATATCATCTTGGCTTGGGTACCAGGCCATGTGGGCATCAAGGGCAACCATGATGCAGACACCGCTGCTAAAGAAACATTTAACCTCCCACTTACAGTGGAGATCCCAAATTCAACTCACACCATCAAAAAATACTTTAAAGCAGCCCTAGACAAAGAGATAGCTTCCTCGTGGGAAAATAGTCAAACATTTTTGCGTACATTCCAGTCACATCACAAACGCACCCCATACAACAAAAAACTAAGCAGAGAAAACTGCATTAAACTGCTACGCATAAGGTTGGGAAAAACACTCTTCACTAGTAGGCACTACTACACAAGAGATGCTCCAGAAAAATGCGATTTCTGTCAGGTAGAACTATCCATCTGGCATATCCTGGTAGAGTGTCCTGTATCGAAAATAACTAATGAAGACGATGTTTTAAGCAACGAACAGCAACTGGCTGAATTATTAAATCCACAAAGCATTGAGTCAATCCACCACATTAAATCAGCCACAACACTTCATAATAAATTCAGTGATATATAAATTAACGTAGCACTTTTGTTAAAATAATCAAAGTACGAGTAAAACTCTAAATTGTAAATGTTTTTTTTTGTTCGTCTTTTGTTTATTCAAATCAAAAACGACTTCAAATGGCCTTGCTGCCCTGAAGTCTTCAATTTAAATATTTTATAAATTGATTTTGTAAATTATTTAGACAAATAAATAAATAAATAAATCAACTGATTTAAAATTGCCAAAGATAGTTCTGCCCACATTCAACGGAGATTACATGAAATGGCGACAGTTTCACGATAGTTTTGTCGAACTAGTACACAAGCAACCTATCGCAAATTGTCAAAAGATATTATTCCTAAAAACAAGTTTGGTCGGTGATGCAGAAAAATTAATACGACATATAACACCAACAGAAGCAAACTATGAGGCAGCATGGAAAATCATAAAGGACAGATTTGAAAACAAACGTCTGTTAGTCACAGCTGTACTCAACAAATTGATGTCACAACCGACAGCTTCAATTGAAGGTGCTTCTGCAATACGTGCACTGCATGACACCACTCAGCAATGTCTCTTAGCATTGCACGGTTTAGGAGTCGACACCGATACTTGGGATCCAATACTTCTTCATACTCTTATGAAGAAACTTGATAAATCCACGCACACACTATGGGAACAATCATTAAAGCATCCGAGAGGACTCCAAACACTAAAGGATTTTCTGGGATATTTAGAAACACGATTCCAGTCGCTTGAGGCGTTAGGTAGCAAAACCAAGTCTACCGATAACGCAAATAAGCATATCCAAAGATCACTTACCACAGTCTCAAACACAACTCCATACCAATGTAAATGTTGCAAGGAATTGCACCCATTGTTCGCTTGCAATCGATTTTTGGAAATGACTCCGGCACAAAGATTTAAATTGGTTAAGGAATCTAGTAGCTGTATAAATTGCCTAAGAGATGGACACACGTCAGTCGCTTCTGAACTCTCAGTGAGGAAAGTTGATTGATTAGTGGTGTTAGCAAAGTGTTTTAAGAACGTATCTAAGTAAAAAAGTTAGAAATCGTCGTTTGGCTCAGTGGAGTGCCTACCGAACTCAGGAGTGGAGGACCAGGTTCAAATCCACCCGAATACAATTAGTCTTGTTTTTTTCTTTTTCTTTCGTAAACGAAAAAACTAATCGTGAGACGGGCGCCGAAAGACAGTAAAGCAATGGATTCCGGTCAGCCGGAGGTCCCGCAAAATCAATCGTTGCCCAAAAGAGTGACGAGAACAAATGAACACTAGCCGTCGGCAACAACAACAAACAGTGCAACAACCACAGCAGAAACATCATCCGAGACATCAAAGATGGAAAAAAGAAGAAGGAAAGGGATGCCAAAATCCAATCCATCGGCAAAAAGGCCGACAAAAGAGGGAAAACTGACACTGAGCTTAGCCATATCATCAGCAGAAACAGAAGAAGACAATGGTCTTAGCTATTCCTACGAATCAGAAGGGGGCGAAGGCCGATACATCGGAGAAGGCAATTCCTTCAAAGAACTGTCGGCTGACGATGATGAAGCCGCGTCAGAAAACGGGGGTGACGAGGAAGCAAGAGAGCTCGATAAGCTAATTAAAGAGCTAATAGAGAAAAGGGAGAAGTTGCGACAGAAAAGGCAGCAAGAGCAACAAAAACTACAAGAATTGCCTCAGCAACAAAAACAGAAACAAATACTACTACAACAACAGCAGAAAACTGTGCAAAACAACAAGCAGTTGTAACAACAGAAACAAACAGGACAGAAAGTGAAACAACAGGAGCAACAACAGCAGCAACAACAAACGAAGGAGCAACAGCAATGGACACGACAACAGAAACAACAACGACAACAACAGCCACAGAAGCAACAGCAAAAAAAGAGAGAAAAAGTACCACCAATTATAGTAAGTGATCTAGAAATAAATGATAGCATAAGGTTATGTAGATTAGTAAGTAAGGATTTTTATGTAAAAAGATTGAGTGCCAACAAGCACATTATAATATGTAGTAGCATGGAGGAACATAAGAAAGTGCGCACCGCCCTAGGTAAGGCGGAAACCGAATATTTCACATACATTCCGAAAAATGAAAAATTACAGACGGTGCTGTTGAAAGGCATCGACCCTTCAATAAATACAGAAGAGCTCGAAACAGAGCTTAAGAGATTTGAGAGTGACGACCTTAAGTTCGTGGGGGTCAAGCCGTTTACCACGGTTGCGGCAAGGGGTGGTAACCGAAAATTACCATTCTTTTTAGTGCAGTTAACGCCCAACAGTAAAACTGATAGTTTACGAAGTATCAAGTTTCTTTACTATCATTCTGTTAGTTGGGAAAAATTAAAAAAGGTTGATCGCGTACTACAATGTATGCGCTGCCAGAGGTTCGGGCACGCCGCAGCTAACTGTAACATGCAGTTCAGATGCGTGAAGTGCGATAAGAACCACAAAAATGGAGAGTGTCCACTAGGTAATGATAAGGTAGAGGATAGGAGTCAACTCTTCTGCGTACTCTGCAGGAACTCGGGACATCCCGCCAATTATAGAGGTTGTCCTAGGTTCCAGGAGCTGAAAAAGTTGATAAAAGAAGGAAAACGTCTAAAGAGTCGCGCGTTCTCTAATTTTGTAGCGCCCAATGTGTCCTTTGCCCAAATGGCAGCTGGATCGAGTGGTGCCACAATGACATTAACAAATACGTCGAAAGTTGCCGAAAAGGCACCGGAGACTGATCTGGATTTGAAAGCGATCCTTCTGTCACTGCATGGAAAGATCGATCACTTCCAGAAACAACTTAATGAACAAGCAGCTCGAATAGACGTTATCTATTCGACACTGTTTGATAAGACTGGCGCGCCGATATAATGTCTGATACGCTGAATGAGGTTAATCTGAAGATCCTTGCAGTGAATGTTAACTCATTGATCAGAATCGAGAGAAAGATCAATCTTTCTAACTTGTTGGTAAGCGAGTGCTTATTTTGGTATTTTGGTTATTTTGGTAAGCGAAATGAAGCTTAACCAGAATCACAAAATTGGCTACAGTGGTTACAATACTTATAGAAGAGATCGGCCTAACTCCACAAGAGGGGGTGGGGTTGGTGTACTTTTACGTAAAGGCTTGCGCCATAAAATCATATATAGCAGAGTCGTGCATGGGTTCCAGGTGTTGGAAGCGTGCATCGTATGCATTCGTCTTCGTAGTGAAAGAAGGTTGTATGTGGTGTCGCTTTACGCACCTGAAGCACTTCTTCCCACTCAATTTGTAACAGAGCTCGAAAAACTTTTTCGTTCTCTGCGGCTACAATCGGAAGAAAATTTTTACTTTTTGGCCGGAGACCTTAACGCTAAACATGCGGCATGGGGAAATAATCCACCAAATACCAGGGGTAGTCAGTTATTTAGCTGGTGGTGTTTAAATAGGATTGAGTACAAACACGAGTTGTACGCAACGGATACCCCCTCTTTCCCATCAGCCGGTTCCTTTTTGGACTTGGCATTAATCGACAATAGGATTGAACTGACGAACATAGAACGACCCACTAGGAACTGTTTGCGAGCGTTTGGGTATGACAGCGACCACTACGGACTCGCCGCTACAGTACGGATCCAGAACGAGCAAACATTACTGGAACAATATGAGCACGTGTTCTCGTACGATTATCGTAGAGTACGGTGGTCACGCTTCGCCAAAACTTTGAAGCGTAATTTGCGTTCGAGCGGGATCGATCCTCCGAATAACAGAAATCTGACAAACGACGAGATTGACCGACATTTAACAGAAATGGACATGGTAATTAAACAAACTATGGAGCGAATTATCCCTAGAATACAACACTCCGAAGACAGTCAGACTAATATGTACCGAACTCCCACAATCGACGCACTATACGCACACAAAAGTAGACTGCTCTCGAGGCTAAAACAGCTATACAGACGATTTACTGACAGGAACGATACTGAAATAAGAACACTAAAGTCAGTGATAAAAAACCTGAAACAATTAATAAAAGAAAATTTCAATAAATCCATAAGTCTGCACTGGGGCAATAAAATCCGGGCTATAAAATCCAGTAGCCCGAATATGTTCCCGCAGATAAACAAATTGTTCAGGCGGAAAGATCACAATGACATCCAATGTGTTCGAATCACACAGACAACAGAAAACAGACAGCTATTACTGACCGCCGGTATAAGTCCAGAAAGTGTCGACTCAGGAGACGGTATCTTTGTGGTCGAAGACCCACAGGAAAAAGTAGAGTTGCTAGGCGCTTATTCGAAACCGTGCATACTGTGAACAATCCAGTTTACCGTAACCACGATATCGAGAACAGGACTTACGCAAATCACTTCTACCTGCGCAACGATATCCACAATTGGCGATCTGAGAACAACGGTTTTATCCTGTTTAATGAAGAAAACGTGGCAAACGCCATCGTCGCCGATGGACAAGCTGCAGGTCACTTGTTCGTGCGAAAAGATGAGCTCCTGTGCATCTTTGAGTCACTGAAGAACAAAAAGTCGGCGGGAGTAGACGGTATCCCAAACGTCATATTGAGACATTTACCCCTGGGAGCGGTGGAAATTTTCACTACGCTTTTAACAATGCGCTGAATAATGCATATTATCCAGCGCATTGGAAAATAGCAGTGGTACACCCTATCCCAAAGAGGGATAAAATTAGGACCAACCCTGTTAACCTTCGGTCAATTAGTCTACTTCCGAACATTGGCAAAGTATTTGAAAAGATAGTCAACAGAGCGCTGTTGAAATGGGTGGGGGATAACAATATAATCCCGGACAATCAGTTTGGTTTTAGGGCGAGGCACGACACAATTCATGCGGCGTCAAAACTGATCTCCGACATACAATGGAACAGAGGCAAGAACCAATGTACTGGTGCTTGTCTGGTTGACTTGGAGAAGGCCTTTGACACCGTATGGTTAGAGGGGCTTTTCTACAAGCTAACCAGAATGGGCATGCAGAAACCTTTGTTATATATAATTTACGATATGCTTATGGGAAAGAAGTTCGTTGTCAAATGTGGCAACGTAACTTCGAGTAAAGTTTTTAACATTAAAAATGGCTTACAACAAGGGTCGGTTATTTCTCCGATTCTGTTCAATATTTACACGAGTGATCTTATAGGTACGCTCAATCACGCTATAGCGTATGCAGATGATTTAGTGGCGTACAGATCAGGACCAAAAATCGAAGTCATTAACACCCTTTTGCAACGTGACTTCGATCATATTAAGGAGTATTGCGATGATTGGAAATTAAAAATTAATTTCCAAAAGTCAGAAACAATCTTATTTAGAACTCCATTGAGAACGGCCTCTTGGGATACCAGAAATAACTGGCGTAATTTGGCCATCATTGGACAGCATGGACTACCACTAGCGGTGAGAAGCGCAGTTAGATATCTTGGTATCTGGCTTGATAAGTATTTATATTTTGACAAACATATAGATGCTTGTCTGGCTGGGGCCAAGAAGGCTTTTGTTTCAAAGCAGTCAACTTGATTCCAGAGTGAAAATCATATGCTACGTGGCCCTAATCAGGCCAATCATCGCTTACGGTTGTCCGGTGTGGTTTAATGTAGCGCCGTCTTATATGGAAATGATTCGTGTGTTTGAGAGACAGTGTCTTAGGACCTGCCTTCGATTGTACAGAACACCTGAGTCAGAGTACATAAAATATTATCCCAACAAAGTCCTTTACAAGGGAGCTGGACTAAATAGGATTGACAATTTTCTAATTAAGGTGATTCGAAGGCACGTCGCAAGAGCAATGACGAGCGATAATAGCCTGATCTTTGGGGCATATTACCCCAATATAATGTACCACGAGAGTACACTTCAATCTGGCTTTATCCCTCCTGAAGCATTTCTCCATATTGACGCTAAAGGGTTAGTGCAAAGTAGGGATGGTATTCCGGTATTATACCACCGCCACCGCGGTGCGAGGGAAAAGCGGCTCATCTACGACGGGTACGTCGCCAGTGCTCCTGAGCTCTTCCGTTTTAACCCTGCAATTGCGGACAGGGATAGGATCGATGCCGAAAAGCAGCACACCGAATACTGGTGGCTTGAAGAAAGGGAGGGAGGTGATACGCTCTACTAGGTTGGTGCGCTACTTGGGTAGCTCCTCTTAGGTATAAGTAGATTAGGGTTAGCTAGGGGGTTTTCGTGGAGAGGATCGTTATCA
Organism: Volucella bombylans; assembly: GCA_949129095.1. NCBI lineage: Eukaryota > Metazoa > Arthropoda > Insecta > Diptera > Syrphidae > Volucella > Volucella bombylans. The sequence continues at coordinate 40,083 of CASBSA010000035.1, forward strand.
TGTGGGGGTCCCCCCGAAAGCTGACCGACGCTAGATGGTCTCGGTCAGGTTCCGGAGGTGCATGTGCACCATGATAACGACTGCCAGGCGTCCGAAAACGCAATCGAGATGGCGACCACTCGGAGCAAAAGAAAACGAGTGCTCGCCACCTGGATTATAGTTAAGTTAAATTAAGTAGCATAGGTAGGTTAAGTAGATAGGTAGCTTAATTTTAAATAAAAATAAAAAAATAGAGATAAAACATCTAAGTTTTTTTTTTATATAATTTTCTTAGAGAATCATATATGTAAATATGCTGGTTATATAAGCTAAGTCCTAGGATAGATTTAAGGTCGAAAGACACTAGTTGTAGTAATATCGTTAAGTTTAGAGTGCTCGGTAAGAGCCAGTAAATTCTAAAACTGTTGATGTTAAATTAGATTTAAGCATTTTTGTCTAGTAGGTAAATTAACATATAGAAAGAAATAATAAAAATGAATTTAAAAGTAAAAGTAAAAGATGGACAGTGGACACACGTCATCGAAATGTTCTTCTAGAGGTTGTAAAATGGCTAGCTCTTTATTTCCTAGTTGTCATAACCTTCAAACATTTAAAACCAACGCTCACCGGTACCTCTCTTTCCAACTTCCCTGATTTTCCTTCGCCCGCGCTGTGTGCAAGCATTTTAAGGGTACCTAAATCCCTTGAGCGCGAGCACATTATAACAACAAAATAAAAAAGACACCATGTTACTACTTCAATCATGGACTTTTGAATATTTTTGGAGTGAAATATTACGTTTATCCCCTACGGTGAGAAAGTATTATTTCTGCAGAAGGTTTTAAAACACATTGTATAGCATTTGTCCCAAAGTTCTCTAATATTGTAGTCCTGGGAGTTTCCTTTAAGCACAAAAAAAAAATTAAATTTCACGATACCTTCATTCGGCTAAGAGTTATGATTTTTGCAAGCAAACAATTCAAAATGAGTCACTGTGCGGCGGCGGCGGTGGGATATTGAAGCACATAAGAAGATATAATGGCAATCTATGCGATGCTTTTAGTATCTGTCATACTCATTATTTAAATTTAATGGAAAGGTTTAATAATAAATTCATTGTTAGTTTGTAATATTGAAGTGGAATTGCGAAGTGCCTACCCTCATTTACTATGTACTGAACAGTGAACATGCAATAGTAATGTTTATTGATCAATTAAGTGCTCAGCATAGAGAGGTAATCTTCATTTGAATTTAGCCGATGCTAAGGCATTATTTAAAAAAATGGGATTCAGTCGTTGGCGATGGCGTCACAAATAAAATTTGTATTCATTATTAGCATACTTCAAAATCTACTTCCTTTTGTATTCGAGAAACTATAGTGTTCATTGTTTATATAAAATTGAAAAATCTAATTAACATTAAGAGAAGTTCAAATAAGAAATTAGGTAAAGGATGGAGGGGTTGAAAAAAATAGTTAGCAGAGAACACGCAAGGAACTGAAGAAATGAAAGATGTAGAAGTTAAGATTGAAGCTAAAAGTGTTAAAAGATTGCACTTTTAAAGTTAGTGGCATATTTAATACCCCCGAGGTGTTGGTGAAGTGAATTCCATAGTCTTAGATGTAGTAGGGTGTATAAGATTCTAAGTTCTTTGAGACACGACCTGATGTAGGTAGGACCTTCTTAACAATTATGAGCTCTGCCGACGAAGGAATATTTTTCTTTTATTTACAATTGTGATGCCGCGTGGATCTATGATTCTCTTACTAATGGAACCAGTTTAAGCTAATGATGAAGCGTAGGAGACTGTTTACGTCTATATTTTTTAGATCGATTAGGTCGTTGTAGAAGATAGCTTCTAGATGAAGCTTGCGTGCTTGCCTATGAGGCAGTGTCCAGTGATGACACCTATTTTGGCGCTGAGATGTTTCCTATTTAGAAGGATCAGAGCGATTCAAATCCAACTTTGGCCAGATCGGTTTGTTCACTAGACATGTTTGTCCAACAGTCCACCGAAGGTCTGCTCTTTTATTTGCATCCAGCATTAATGCTAGTTTGCACGCAGCGATTGGTATAAATATTCTACCCTTTTCCGGTAGAATAGGTAAAGTAGTTCCAATTTTGGCGAGTTCATCGGCTTTGCAGTTCCCTGGAATGTCTCTGTGGCCCGGCACCCAACAAAGGTGAATGTTGAACTGCTCTGCTATCTCCATGAGAGATGATCGGTATTCAAGGGCGATTTTAGAATATAATGAGACCGAGCCCAGGGACTTGATAGCGGCCTGACTATGCGAAAAGATGCGGATATCCTTTGCAGATATCACGTTTTTCTTCAAAGCTATTGTAGCTTTATTGACTCTTTCTTGAATGATAGATTTCCAGTTTCGTTTCCTGTCAAAAATGAGCCACAGATATTTTGCTGTATCGGAGAATACTAAACTGGTACCGGTTATTGAGGGAGGGTCTATAGTTGGAATTTTGTATTTCCTGGAAAAGAGGACAAGACCAGTTTTATGGGGGTTTATTCCCAATCTACCTCGATCTGCCCAACGGGTTAATCTATTGAGATTTACTTGAAGGAGTTCTTTAATGGTATTGAGATGTTTTCCTGATACGGCTGTAGCAACATCATCCGCATAGGCAATCACCCTGCTACCCCCAGCTTCCAGGTATATCAGTAGTTCATTAACTACTAAGTTCCAGAGAAGGGCAGAGAGGACAACGCGATGCGGCGTACCTCTGCTAACACATCTTTTATCACAGAAGTCTCACCCAGATTGGAGTTGATTATTCTGCTTTTTAGCATTAGACCGATCAACTGCCCAAGTGAGTCATCTACCTGCAGAGTTTACAGCGCAGTCGTGAATGCGGATGTGTCGACGTTGTTAAAGGCGCCCTCTATGTCCAAGAAAACAACCATTGTGTACCCTTAATATTGTAGGGATAGTTCGATGTGGCTAGTCAGTGAGTGCAAAGCCGTTTCCACCGACTTCCCTTTACAGTAGGCATGTTGAGCAGTTGACAGAAGTCTTGGATCAATTTTAGCTCGTACATGGATAACAATCACTCGTTCTAGAGTTTTCAGAAGGAAAGATGATAGACTTATAGGTCTGAGGTCCCTTGGGACAACATGAAAGCATTTTCCGGCTTTGGGAATGAATACTACATTGACTTCTCTCCACGACAGTAGAATCTGGATAAGTTCTACACAGCTCCTCATAATATTTTCCAACACTGGTAGAATAATATCTGAGGACCTCTGTAGCTCGGCAGGTATTATACCGCCCGGACCAGCAGACTTGTTTGGTTTGAAGATATACAGCGCAAAGATCAGGTTGTCTCTCGTAATCAGACCATGAATTTTGGTCACGGTTGCAGTAGGCCTGTTTGGGCTTCTACTGGTCGCGAGTTGGGAGCTACCTGGAAAGTGGGTGTCCAGAAGCAGGTCACTTGAGGTTGTCCAAGAGCCACCGGTTTTTTTCAAACAGCTAGGCATCATAGGATTTGTAGAGAAGATTTTTCTTAACCGCGATGCCTCATAGGTTTCTGTAATTTTGTTACGCTGAAAAGTTTTCTACAAGAGTTTCTGAACAGTCCCAGTGCCAATGTCCACCAATGTGGCTTTTTCTTGCCTCTTGATTGAATAAGAGGGCAGGAAGCGGCCATAGCTTGATTGAGAGCCAGTGGGCTCATTGCCAATATTACAAATTAAGAGGTTAGTACTTAAAATATTGTCAAAAAGTGGCTCACCTCTATCATTGATGTCGGTACTGCCCCATACAGTGTGATGTGCGTTAGCATCACATCCGATTATGAGGGCAGTTTTTTGCCTTCCAGCTTCCAGTACCACACTTTCTGGGCCAAGGTAAGCCGATGCCAGCCAGTAGGAGCATTTGGCAGTCTCTAGTCTGGCAACGGTTAGGTCGGGTTCGCTGAGGTTGGGAAGTACATAAGATTGAATGAAGTGTATTCGCTGCGCTCATCGAATCCAGTGATTGTTCCTAGAGTGAGAACAGCCGAGTTGCCACAAACGCTGTCCCTTTTATGTACAACAGATTGCCTCCTCAGATAGGACACAAATTACCTTAAATAAATTAAGTATAATTTGGATAGAAGCTAATTGAACTTTATCAAATCAATTATTGAAACGTATCTCCTTAAATTATTAGATATATAATAAACCAATGTAATACCAAGAATGTTGTACAATGAAATGGAAATAAATATAAAATCTCTTTTGCTAATCTTTTGAAATTCAGTTATCTATGCCTTCCAAGAAACATAATCCAAACTTATAAGCCAGGCTACCGACGAGTATATTCGTAAAATGGTTCAACTTCTTGCGCCAATTTTTTTTTGTCCAAACTGTCCGACTATGTAACATTTGTCTGCCTTCAGATCTGAAGGGAATTGTAAGCACGAATAAGTTTAAATCTTCTTGACTTGGATTTCTGAAATTTATTAGAGAACACCTTTTTCTTTATCTTTCTCTCACCCTTCCTACTTTCCTATTTTTCCCCTTTTTTATTGTATATAGCCCCTTTTTATTACAACAATATTTTAATTTATGTACACCACTGAATAAGCTGCTTCAAATTTTCATATTCGCCAATCAATTGCTCTCTTTTTATTGTTTTTGAAATGTTAATGTGTAAAGACTTGAAAGTATTCTGAAAAGATTGTTAAATCTTCCTCTTGTAAGATATATTGGTAAATAAATAAATCAAATGAAAAAATTATTAAGTTATCAGTTAAAATTGCAATTAACTTGAATCTTCAAGATTACGTGGAATGTTTTGAAGGTTGAAAGACCAACAGATGGTCTACAAAATAAATTACTCCCTTTCGAAGATACCATTTATCTTATGTGTTGCCGGACTGTGGTTTTCTTTTACTTAGTTTACTTTTTGCTTATGTCCTATATCCCCTTGTGGGTTCTAGGGCTTCTACAATGCCTACGCGCCATCGTGTGCGGTTTCTGGCAATGTGCCTCAGCTCTCCCCAACTTTTTCCCAGTTGCCGTACTTCCTTCTCGACTGTTCTACGCCATGTACGAGTACTTCTAGGACCGCCGCGTATACAGCTATCCTGAGTAAGTGGATTCCATTGCATCTCGTGGTAAGCTATGGACCTGTCACCTTTTCGGAAAGTGTAACCACTTTCGTCGTTGTATGGTTGTGCCAATAGGTTCATGGCCGGTTCTCTCATAAAGCTGTTCGTTCGAGATACGGTTTGTAGTGGTCACTCTCCAAGTACCAAATACATTCCCGATTGACACTATCAAACGCCTTTTCAAAATCGATGAACAGCAAGTGAAGTGGCGATCGATATTCAACGCACTGCTCGATGATGATCCGCAGGGTGTTGATGTAGTCGACACAGGAGGATCCAGAGCGGAAACCTGTTTATTCGGAGTCGAATGTGTCTTCAAGGTGTTCTTTAATTCGCTTCTGAATAATTCTAGCTATTATCTTAGCCACAGCAAGCAGCATGCAGATGCCTCTCCAGTTTTTGCACTGCATTAGGTTGCCTTTTTTAGGGAGATTGACGATCATTCCCTTCTTCCACTCATCCGGAAAACTCTCGCCCTCCCAGGTTCTCCCAACAAGTGCGAGCAGTAGCAAAGCCGACGCAGTTGGCGTAGCTCGAAAAAGCTCTGCGGGTATGGCATCAAGTCCTACCGCCTTTTTGGTTTTCAGTGCTTTGATCGTGGTAATGATCTCTTCCTTACTGGGGGTAGTGATGCGAATTCGAGCATTTCTTTCCACGGACTCCTCAGTCTGACTTGGGTGGATATTGCTGGTGAATACTCGGTTCAAAACCGAAGCAAAATGCTCCTTCCATCTCTTGAGCTGATCCTCATCCAATATGAGCAACGAACCGTCCAGGCCTATCACTGGGTGTTGAGTACAGTTTCGGCTCTTTGGTGATTCTGTAAATGGTTCTGATGTCGCACCTAGCTGCTGCTTCTTCTGATGATGTAATTGCGCTTGTCACGCCGCACGCTAGGCTGTACTTCTCTCATCTTCATGCGATATAGGGACTCTAGCTCGATCCTCTCTGCTTCGAGTTCTAAGCTGTTTACGTTAGTCGATCCTTCTCCAAGTATCCTCGGAAAGCCACGCTCTATGTCTTCCCTGCGATCGACCGACAATCCTTTCTGCACCTGATGTGGAAACAGTTTTCACAGCATACCAATGATCTGGTATGGTGGTGGGCAGAGAGCTGCTGATTGTTTCCACTCCACGTGAGATATGGTCCCTTCGTTCTTGGCGCACTGTGGGATCTCTTAGTCGGTCGATATTGAACCTGGGCATTCTCGTGTCGTTAGATCTTCGAACTGCAGCAGTGCGTAATTGGACAGTTGCTATCATAAGATGGTGATCTCGTACCAACTCCATGTCCGCTCCTCTTCTGTTTCGGACGTCTAGAATACAACTTCTAAAACAGTGACTGATGGCAAAATGGTCAATTTGGTTGTAGGTTGCTTGCCTGTTAGTTGTCACGCAACTGATTTCATTCAAACATGGTGCCACCTATGAAAAAGCGATTTGCGTTGCAAAAGTCAATGAATGCCTAGTCCGTGACGTCCCATCACATGTTTGAGCCCTTCGTTGTTGCTGCCTACCTTGGCATTCAGGTCCCCCATCACTATGACCATGTCGCCGTTGGGTGTTACATTAAATACAGCTCCCAACTGGTTGTAGAAGGTCTCCTTTTCTTCCTCTGACGAGCCATCCGTATAGGCGTTCGGAATCTGGCCGTTAAAATCCTATCACCGTGAGGTTGAAAGGAGATTAGGCCTCTGCGTGCTGTGGGTGTTAACAGCAGTCCAACTTCGTATCCACGGGGGCTTCCGGTTGGTCTTCGGGAGTAGAGTAGTACAGTGTTACGCGTTCGGGATTGGTACTCACCCGCATCTAACCATCTTATCTCGCTTACTCCCAATATGTCCAGCCTATATCGCATGAACTCATATTCAATTTGAAGGAATCTGACGTTCTGAGGTCCTTCACTCTGTGAATCAAGAAGCGTCTTCACATTCCAGAAACCAATCTTTGTCCGGGTACGATAGCCAAAAGTCGTCAACGAGTTATCAGTCCTTATCCGAGGCATTGTTTCGGTTTCTGGCCCAGGTTACCTAGTCTAGACATAAAAATCTAGACGATCTCGCACTTGCAATTTTAGCTTACATGCGTAAGGATTTATACATGCAGTTGCCCGGGGACCACCACGAGGGGTGGCCGTGGTGTAGTGTGATAGATCCTTACTTGAATTAAGAAACCCACGTGTTTCAACAGACACGAAAAGAATGACTTTATTTCAGTAGTCGGAAATAGAATGGTTGACATGACAAAATACATATATAATACAATGATTGACAGTAATTCAAAAAGTCTTAACTCCATGTTACATCCTAATTTATCTATGAATATTGCGTACATAATAGTCTCCCTCACTAATTTACTACTTGGCTTGATATCGCACAACTGGGTAGCGTTTCCTTTTAGATCTTCTTATTTCTGGTTGCGGTTCCTCTGGTGACTGTGTTTCTTCGGTCACATTGGTAAATGCAACTGATTCTGGTAAGAACGGGAATGCTATCCGCTTTGCGTGCGGAAGCTCTCTGACCCTCGGTTGAAATGTTAGCCGAGTCGTTAGAACTATCATTGAGAACTGAATTTGTAGTTGTATACGGTGGATCTTTACTTGCGGTTGGTTGGCTGTTCATGGGAAGAGATGTTGGAATATAATCTAAAGTATTACCTTCGACCAGAGTGGCTCTCATCTGATCAACATGTCTTCGGTAAGACATACCGTCGACTTCCACCATATAGTGTAAGCGACCATCTCGCTGCCTAACTCTTCAAAATTTCCATTTGCACTCCTTGTTTTGGTAATATCGCACTTGAACTAGATCACCAATATTAAAAACACGTTTGCATTCTGGGATTGAAATGTTTTCCTCAAGGTTCGTGGCTCTAAGTAGATCTAGCCTTGTACGGAGATTGAACCTCAACATCATCTCTGCTGGACTTAACCCCGTCGTAGAAGATGGAGTTTTCCTATATTGGGCCAGCAAACGATGCAGCTTAGTATGTAGGTCCCCAGAATTGCTTATTGCAGAACGTAAGCCATTTTTAAGAATTTGAATACAGCGCTCAGCTTGTCCATTAGTTGAAGGATGAGCTGGCGATGTAAGTTTGTGACAGATGTTATTTGATTTCAGGAAATCTTGGAATTCTTTTGATGTAAAGCTGCTTCCATTGTCCGATACCAATACAGTTGGGATGCCGAATCTTGAAAATGTTTCCCTCAAGGCACGAATGGTGGAAGAGCTCGTAATTTTATTCATCGGAAAAACCTCCAGCCACTTTGTCTTGGCATCAACCACAAGGAGGAAGTACTGATTCATAAATGGACCAGCAAAATCAACATGCAGGCGTTGCCACGGATAAGCAGGAATTTCCCACGGGTGTGCCGAAAATTTCGCTGGCTCCTTTAGAACTCTTGCACAATCTCGGTAGCTGCGCACTAACTCTTCAATGTCCCTGTCTATACCTGGCCAGTAGCAGTAACTTCTAGCTAGTGCCTTCATTTTTACGATTCCCACATGTGCAGTATGTAATTCACGTAGAACCTGTGAACGTAATGAAAAAGGAATTATTATTCGTATCCCTCGGTAGAGACATCCATTGTGTGACATCAATTCAGATTCCATATTTTTGTATGCAGTATCTTGTAAGCTTCTACCGTCTTTAAGCTGAAGCATTACTAAAGACAACTCTTGGTCACTTTTCATTGCCTTCAGAATACTAGTATTTGTAACCGGCAGATAATCCTCCCACAGCTGATAAACCTCGTATGATTGAGTATTTGCCCTGTCTTCACAATTTAATGGATTTCTGGAAAGGAAATCGGCATTATTATGTTGATTTGTATTTTTGTATTTAATTGTATATTTAAATCCACTAAGGAACTGTGCGTAATGTAATAATCTCTGTGCGGTAAGTAAAGGTAGGTTTTTTGTAGGGCTGAAAATTGAAATTTGGGGCTTATTATCTGTTATGAGTGTGAATTCTCTTCCGTAACAATAGTTAAAAAATTTATGCAGACCCCAATAAATCGCTGTGGCTTCCTTATCTAGCTGGCTATAATTTGATTCTGCTTTGCTTAAGCTTCTTGATGCACCAGAAGAAGCAGGAAATCTTAAAGCTGAAACAACAGATCCGTAACCTTCAATTGGAAGACACAGAAACCAATCTCAGACCTCATGCAAGTCACAGCTTCAAGGACATAGAAGACGCTGTACATCCATTCACTGGTGACGACAATTACCCTATAAAGCGGTGGATAGAGCAATTCGAGGAATTGTCTGAAGTCTTAAAACTGGCTGAAAGGGATAGATTCGTCTATGGAAAACGCCTTCTATCTGGTACTGCGAAATTGTTTGTGAGAACGGTGCATGTAAATAGTTGGTACGGTTTGAAATCGGCATTGGAAGTTGAATTTGGACGTATAGTGACAAAGTCTGATGTATATAATGAACTTCGTAAGCGGAAGAAGTTGCGTGGAGAAAGCATGCAGCAGTACGTGATTCACATGCAAGAGATCGCTTCGCATAGCTCCATTGAGGAAGAAGACGTTCTACAGTTTATAATAAAAGGAATACCCGATTCAGAAGTAAATAAAACAATTCTGTATGGGGCAAATAACATCAGTGAACTTAAAATCGCTCTCCGAAAATATGAGAAACAAAAAAGCAACACTTCAGAAAGGCTTAAAACCTGCATGCCATTTAATTTTTCGCATAACAAAGCTAATAACTCTGGTGATTCAGTTGCAAGTCAAAGCAGTGCCCAACCAAAATATGAAAGAGAAGCCGATCACCTGTTTCCAGTGTGGGAAGCAAGGCCATTTCTCTACAAAATGCCCCAACAAGGATTCAGTCATGGCATTGCAACATAGTGGAGATAGAGTTCGGCCAACGGATAATGAATTTGAAAATTTCATTCAATATAAGTGGACTTACAAGAAGATGGAAACTTCTACGACGTTGCTGACATTGCTGGATTCTGGTAGCCCTATCAGCTTCATTCAAGAGAAGTACCATCCACCGGTCTTACTATCAACTTTAGATAAAGCATCAAATTCATATTTTGGTGTCAACGGCAGTCCTCTGGTTTCTATTGGGAGTATAAGTACTTGTATCTTTTTTGAAAATTTATCAATTAATTTAGAGCTTTTGGTAGTAAAAGATTTTTCAATGACCTATCCCGTAATTTTAGGAAGAAATTTTATTGGAAAGACAGGTTTAACACTCAAAAGAAATGAACTAGACAATAGTTCCAACAAAAATCGGGACCCTCCAGCGACATCTAACACCTATAGTTATCATCATGACTCAGTGGACAAATATGATTCGAAGGAACATCTTTCTCAAAATACGTTTGACGATGAAATCCTCAACATAGATATAAGTGGAAAAAGCGGTGAGTTTGATATAAACATCAACAAAAATTTGCATGCAAACATTGTTCAAAGAATAAAAGATATCGTTAGGCCAGCCTATTTTTCCTTAAATAACCAGTTACCAAAAACTGATTTTAGAATGCATATAGCTGTTTCTAAAGACACACCCTTTCATTGTTCGCCTAGAAGGCTCCCGTATGTTCACAAGGTTGAACTCCAAAAGATCTTAGATGATCTTCTCAAGAAAGGTATTATTCGTGAATCTAATTCACCTTATGTGTCACCAATAGTTTTGGTGCAGAAAAAGAATAAGGAACTAAGAATGTGCATAGATTTTCGCGAACTTAATAAGATAACCGTCCGAGACAATTACCCTTTGCCTCTTATTGAGGATAACTTAGACCGCCTTAAAGGGAAAAAGTATTTCACATCCTTGGATTTGAAAAATGGATTTCATCATGTCCAATTGACGGATGAATCTATGAAATACACTTCGTTCATTACCCCTTTGGGCCAGTATGAATATACTCGAATGCCTTTCGGGCTAAAAAATGCACCGTCGGTATTTGAACGATTCATGAAATACCTTTTTCGAAACTTGATTTGTGAGGGTAAGATTATAACTTACCTAGACGATATTCTTATCGCAACGAATTCTGTGGAAGAGCATTTAGTTATTTTAAATCAAATGATGAAGATAATTATAGAAAACTGCCTTCACCTTAGGTTTGACAAATGCACGTTTCTGCAAACAGAAATAGTTTATTTGGGTTACCTGATTACTGAAGATGGTATCAAACCTAACGAAAGAAACCTTAACGCTATAAAGGATTTTCCTATACCGACATCTACGAAGGATGTACATAGTTTTTTAGGACTCTGCTCCTACTTTAGAAAATTTATAAAAAATTTTGCTAACGTCGCAAAGCCATTGTATGAGTTGTTAAAAAGAGACACTCCTTTTTTATTTGGCCTTAAAGAAATGCAAACTTTTAATACCTTAAAAGATAAACTTGTAGCGTCACCAGTTTTATCTATTTACAGTCCGAATTTAGTAACGGAATTGCACTGTGATGCAAGCAGTGTAGGGTTCGGTGCAGTTTTGTTGCAAAAACAACTCGATCAAAAGTTTCATCCCGTTTTTTTCTTTTCGAAAAGAGCAACAGCATCTGAATCGAGATATCATAGTTACGAGCTAGAAACGCTCTCGATAATATATGCTTTGAGGAGGTTTAAAATTTATTTAATTGGGATATCCTTTAAAATCGTGACCGACTGTCAAACGCTGACTTTAACTTTGAAGAAAAAGTGCTTGAATCCTCGTATCTCACGTTGGGCATTAGAGCTACAAAGCTTTGAGTATGTGGTAGAACATAGAGCAGCCAGTCGTATGACTCATGTTGATGCTTTAAGCCGTTCTTTTAATATACTTTTTGTAGATGATGAGTCATTTGAATTCGCTCTAGCTGCAGCCCAACGACGAGATCCGAAAATCATATCGATAGCTTCTCAACTGGAGAAGTCGGAATCTTCAACTTATGAAATGATAGATGGCTTAATTTATAGAAAACATAATGATAAAGTTCTCTTTTTCGTTCCGTCTCAAATGGAGGAACAAGTAATTCGAACCCATCACGAGGCAGTGTGCCATTTAGGAGCAGATAAGTGCTTCGAATATATTTCAGCAAGCTACTGGTTCCCACAGATGAAGCAAAAGATAAAAGCCTACATAAAAAAGTGTCTCAAGTGTATTTACTTTTCGCCTTTATTCGGAAAAAAGGAAGGTACTTTGCATTCGATCCCAAAAGGTGATATTCCATTTGATACGCTACACGTTGATCATCTTGGACCTCTCCCAAATTCCGGAGCAAAAAGAAAACATGTATTTCTTGCGATTGACGGTTTTACAAAATTTATAAAACTTTATCCTGTCAAGTCAACACAGAGTAAGGAAGCCATCACCTGCTTGAAATCATTTTTCGAAAACTATTCTCGCCCGAATCGGATTGTATCTGATCGTGGCACCTGTTTCACTTCCAAAGAGTTTCAAGATTTCTTGGAAGAACAAAACGTAAAACATGTTAAAATAGCCACACATTCCCCTCAATCGAACGGTCAAATCGAGCGAATGAATCGTGTCATCATACCAATGTTAGCCAAAGAATGTGATGCTAACACAACTGTTGATTGGGATAAGCACTTAACGAAAGTTGAATTCGCCTTAAATAATACTCTAAACAGAAGTACAGGTTTTAGTCCAAGTGTTCTTCTATTTGGAAGAAACCAAAAAGGCGAATTTTGCGACCGTGTTCGTGAATATCTGCAAAGTAATATGGCGAACGAACAGGAGTGTGTAAAGAAAATAAGGCAACAGGCAGCTGAAAATACAGAAAAGAGTCAGTTACGAAATAAAACTTATTACGACAAGCGTCATAAAAATCCAAGGTCATATAAGCAAGGTGACTATGTCTTAATCAAAAATATTGTAATATTGTAACGCTTTTTCTCCACCACACTTAGAAGCTTGTAAAGAGGATGTAATTTTGTGGATAAATCTGGAATGAACTTGTGATAATAATTAACTAACCCGAGGAATTGGCGTAATTTAGTTAAGTCAGTTGGCCGTTGAACTTTCAAAATCGCTTCAATTTTCTCGGGTGCCTTATGTAATCCTTCTTTATCGATGACATGGCCTAAATACGCTACTTTTTTTTCAAACAGCTTACACTTTGATTTGTTTAAATGCAGATTGTATTTGCGAAGTTTTTGCAGTAACGAGTTACATCTTTCAAAAGTTTCACTCAGGTTTCGACCCATCACAATTATGTCATCAAAGAAACAAACTGTACCTTCACAATCATTTAATATGGTATCCATAAATCGCTGCCATATATTCGGAGCAGTTTTGATACCGAACATAAGTCTATGTACTTTGTAAGGGCCTTTTATCGTACTTATGGTTTGTAAAAGCGCACTTTCTTCTGTCATTTCGAGATGTAAATATGCTTTATATATGTCAAATATACAATAGTACTCACCATATCTGAGTTTTTGGTACAATTCTTCGATCCTTGGGATAGGGTATCTGTCATTTATGATGTTGTTGTTCAGGGTGATCTTATAATCCGCACATAATCTAATTGATTTGTCCTGTTTTACAACCGGAACAATTGGTGTACCCCAATCAGAATGCGAAACCTTCTCCAAGATGCCATCCCTCTCCAATCGCTCAATCTCTGCTTCTATTAATGGGCGCAGAGCATATGGCGTTGGTCTTGGCTTAACAAATATGGGACTGGTTCCCTCACGTAGTTTTAAGACAACTTTAATTTCAGGAATGGTTCCAATCTTCTGTTCAAATACAGAGCCGTGTTCTTTATATATTTTCTTCTTCATCTCTGCAATATTTCCATCTGTAAATGTATCAACTTTATTAACCTTCAGTAAATTTAACCCATTCGCGTCCCATTAACGAATCGAATTGACCTTTCACTATGTATAAGTCACATGTGATTTCTTTCTTGCCGCACTCAACCTGTACCACCGATTTGCCATACGCGGGAAAAATGTTATTGTTGTATGTCTTTAGCAAAACTTTCGTTGGTATGATTTTTGCATCCGGAAATTTGGCGAAATTGCTGCCCCGGTATCTAATTCCATGTTGAAGGATTTGCCATTAATTTTGAGTGTAATAACGTACTTACCATCTAGGTTATGGGCACATTCTCGGTGGACACCTACTGAGTGCAATTTTTTGTTGGTAATTCTTAAAATATTTATTTCGAACAAGTTGTCGTCATCTTTATCATCACTTCTAATTACTTCTAATGTATTCGCATCTCTGTACGTTCCTCGCGTTTTTACAGCTCTCGATTTAATGCAGACTGACGTAGCATGACCGGTTCTCTTACAATTTTTGCAATACAAATTAGTTGCTCTGCATTTATTTGCCATGTGATTTGCTTTCCCACATCTAAAACAGATTGTGTTGTCTTTTTTTGACGGACCCCTCTTTTAATTGAACCTCGTGAATATGATGCATTGTGCGACTCTCAGTTTTTGATGATTCCATGGCGAGCGCTATCTCCACTGTTTTATCTAAAGTGATATTAATTTCTCGCAAGAGTTTTTCTTTGATGTCTGAGTCCCTTAATCCACGAATAAATTGGGAGCGCAAGTGTGTATTCAGTGTTGATTTTTTATATTCCCCACAAGCAAAATTACAGTAGGCGCTTAGTTTCTTTAATTCAGCTAAATAGTTTGAAATGGATTCTCCTTCGTGTTGTAATCGTAGTAAAAATTTATGTTGCTCCGTGATCTCATTAGGTTTCGGGCTCAGGTGGCTCTTAAGAACTGTAATTAACTCCTCGTATTTTTTTGTATTGGGGTCCTCTGGGGCTGTCAAGTTTAACAAAAGCTGGTAGTATTTGGCACCGATACAATTAATTAATACTTGCCGCTTTTTAGTAGAGTCCGCGATATTCCTTAGATCAAAATAATTTTCCAGTCGTTTTATGTAGTTAGGAAATGGCTCGTCATTCTCGTTAAACTGATCAAATTGTAAATTAGGTGTAGTAGGTGTTGCTTGTAGGCGTTGAAGTGCATTAGTTAATGCTTGAATTATTTGTTGCGTAGATTCGGTCATTGTATGAATAGATTTTCCTTAACCTTTTTGTATCCTCGTCGCCACTGCTAGATCCTTACTTGAATTAAGAAACCCACGTGTTTCAACAGACACGAAAAGAATGACTTTATTTCAGTAATCGGAAATAGAATGGTTGACATGACAAAATACATATATAATACAATGATTGACAGTAATTCAAAAGTCTTAACTCCATGTTACATCCTAATTTATCTATGAATATTGCGTACATAATATAGTGGTACTAGCAATCGCTTCTCACTCGGAGGGTCCAGGTTCGAGTTCTGCCCATGGCAAGTCAGTTTTTCATTTGTAATTGGAACTCAGACAGAAAAATTATTCGTGTGAAGGCATAACACTGACACGTGGATTTGGTTGTTGTAGAGTTTCAAGCACAGAAAAAAAATACTGTGAATTATACCTCGAATCACCCTGAGTGAAGCAAAATCTCTCAGTCCTATTCGGACTCCCACCTCTGGAGAGCGAATATCGAAACCAAACACACCTGAGTTTCAAACCACTACAAAACAATTTCCCTTTCTCTTCCTTCTACCTTTCCGCCCGCGCTCTGGCAACAGAAAAGGGTATTTAACCCCTTAGGCGCGCGTAAATTATAAAAAAAAAAAAAAACTACATTACGAACTTGATTGTTGCGCTACTGGCCCAATCCATGTTTTGGGCAGTCAGTAGTTTCCCGATCAATCGCCATGCAGGTCCCCAATTCAATTCTATTCACCAATAAACCTTAAAGACATCAGCGTGCATGTTGTTGGGACGAGAATATTTGACGCTTTTCTCTGGCTTAGGAAGATATGTAGGCAATAATTCGATTTCTATAAATTTCGTCGCAATTAATCGGAATAATTTGATTCAACATGCATAGCCGAATAAATTAACGCAATCATACTTCTGAGATCAAGTTAATGCCTTTCCGAAGGCTGTTCCAAGCATTAAAGCTGCCCAAAGCGTCGCTCAAGGCTCCTATCTTTATTATGAATTTGTCATTAGCTTCATTAACAAAACAATCAGCGATAAGCAATAAAATTGCTTTATCTTTGCATGCGCACATAATGTACCCTATGTAAGAATAATGAAATAAAGAGGAAACACACATGTGGTCGTGTTTGCCTAATCACTCCCTTTACCAGGAGTCAAAAAGTACTACCACATCAAACTGTCTCACCTGAGCAATGATGTCCCTCGTGTAGGGTGACTTTGTCCTTATTCTGTCGGATTCCTTGGACGGAATCACTTAACATTACAAAAAAAAAAAAGAAAAAAACATTCGCCATTCGCCAATTCTCTTGAAAGAAATCGCAGGCAGCTTTCACAAATACTTGCAATTTCTAGGAAATGCGAAACCGTATTCGTACTCGTACTCGTTCTATTGAATTTTTAATGTTTCAGCCTGAATGCGTCTGAACCCTTCCTCGAATCAGCCGAGCAAAAACACGAATCCACATGAGCGTTTGGTCACTAGCTCTGTAGCCTTTTCGTATTTTCGTTTGGCATTTGAACTTTTGCTGATGGCATTTCTTGTACCATGTTCTTGCTACTCAAGGATTTATCTAAAACCTGAATGGAAGTTCATTTTAATACGAAATCCAAGTTGTTGTCAATGCTCTCTGTGTTGCTGGTTAGAGGGCGCATGTCCGATAGAGCAAATCCGCTCGACTACGTGCCTGGAACAAAAGGGGAAAGTGCTGAATATAGAGACTTATGCCCAGGATTCTTTCCATTTCCAATTTCCAAATACGAGTATATGGAAGGACGAGAAAGAGCACACCATTTACGTATACCCCGCTGTGCCTGAAAGGGAGTAATGTACTCGTACTCACATCCGTACGCATTACGTATTCATTAATAATTTCTTTCAACGCATTCACCTACGAGCCGGGCTGTGCTCATGTATTGGTATGGAATACTGCAGCGGGAATAACATACACCATTATTACTATCGTAAACTTTAGCTACGAGGATACTCCAAATTGAAAATATTTCCGTATCTTTGCCTGTTCATCGTACCTAGCAAGGAGCCAGCCAGTGGTTGATTGTCTCCCCTTTTTCCCATACTCGTACTCGTATATTTGTTTTCACATTTCTCTTTTCTTTTTTTTCGTTTTTCGTTATACCTTTTGTGCCACATATCAGAAATTGTACACCTGTCCGACAGGCAAGAAGAAACCGTTAATTTTTATCGAAGGTAAGACACGGGTGAGACGTGGTACCAGAGCGGCCATTCGAAGGTAGGCATAATGTTTAGCCGGATTGTGTAGGAAATGAAGTTGAGGTTAACGTAGGTATACTCGTAATACAACGAAATTGAAATGAGCTTCTTAAAAATGTGAACGGTAGGCTGGGCTCACGATGGTATGGCTATACGAGTAGTTTGCTTGACTGGTCGAGTTTCTTTCGGTTAAAATATCTGGATTCGATTCATGGGAAGACGAATAATGCGCATATATGTAAATATCTACCTACTTACACATGTATTGTATATGAGGGCTTTTCGGTAAGGGAAAGTCGGTATTGCCGTCCATAAATTAAAGAGAACGTTTTTTTATTCCACGTCTACTCAATGAATCTTTCAATGATAATCATTCAAGCCATTCAGTTGAGACCTGTGGATGCCATCATTCACGTCAACCACTTGAGGGACTTACATATGTATGTATGCATTCCAAACATGGGCAAATGTATCTGAGAAAGATTTATTGTATTTATAAGATTTCAGGAATTTTTTCACACTCTTCAAATTGCGACATATTCTGACAAAATCAAGGTAATATAGAAGCAAAGGAAAGCTGTTTCGATCTGTTGATTTGGATGCCCAGTGTAATTTATTGCGCCACCTTAAATGTCTTGCACGACTTTCAAACAGACTCTGAACTAGGCTTCGTTGTTAGTGTTTGGAAATATTTGCACTTTAATTAGTATACTCGTACATATTGTCGATCTTTAAATGCTTATTTCAGTAATTTACTAATCATAACAAACTACGCACTATATTGGGCACGAAGTTGGCTTCAAATCGATTTCTATTTCTATTTCTATTTCTATTTATTTATTTAAAGAATATGTACACAGTAAGATTAAATCTTATAGTTAGTGTAGGCTTTACAAAAATAGTAGTATTGACTCTTCGGCGGACGTACTCGTGTGTATGTAATATTTTGAAGCGAAAGCTAAAATCTTTATTTTAAATTAGTATAATTCAATATAATAAAATCCATTTACTTACATTCGTGCCGTGCCCGCCCAATGGTCAATCAGAAAAGAACGTGAATATTTGATGTTTAAAGTTACTGGGAGAAAAATTCTTTAAGAGAAAGAGATAACATCAACCATTGTGCAGAGACGACACGAGTGTATTACAATATACAGTGCTGCCAAGTAATGGCGCAACATTCCCCCCTTCGTAAATGTCGCGCGTCTAAGCGTGATTTTTACTGCTCCTTCTTCAAGTCGAGTTTCGCCAACTTCACGATTGGACGAGTCATCAGCCCGTTCGCCGTCCGCACCACTGCACTGCGAGCCTCACCGTCTTTTGCGTATTGTAAGTCCATGACTACGCCCTTTTTCCAGTCGTTCCTTTTACTGCTCTCGTCAACGATTATAACTACGTCTCCTAGAACTATCGGATCTGGGGCTGGTTGAAACCATTTATGGCGCCGGGTTAAGTACGGGAGGTATTCCCGCAACCAGCGCTTCCAAAACTGATTCGCCAACTGGTTTGATAGAGCAAAATTTTTACTCAGCGTAGGTCCGCTGTTGTCCTCACTGCTCCGCTCCCTTATGCCACTTGAGCTTCCGACCAGGAAGTGATTTGGAGTGATCGCTTCGCTCATTGGTGAGTCTAGAGGGACGTATGTTAAGGGTCTGGAGTTCAGGATGTTCTCCACATCAGCCAGAGCGGCTCTCAACACTTCTTCTCTAAGCCCATTGTCCGGCAGGATGTCCATCAGAATCGATTTGACCGAGCGAATCATTCGCTCCCATGCACCACCCATGTGGGGCGCCGCCGGTGGTATGAAACGCCATTCAATTTCTGGATAGGCCTCCGCTAATTCGCTTGATGAAACCCTCTCAATCTCCTCCGCTAGCAGACGACTTGCACCCCGAAAATTTGTCTCGGTACACCTCGTCGGCTAATGAACTGCTTCAGTACTAGCATGAAGGATCCCGTCGACAGCGAAGGGGAGATTTCGAGGTGAACTGCCCTCGTGGTGAGACAAGTGAAAATCACACCCCATCGCTTCTCCGTTCGTCGACCAACAACGATGCTAAGGGGTCCAAAGTAATCCACGCCCGTATACGTGAAGGGTAGCGTGAATGGAGCTAAGCGCTCCGGTGGTAAGTCACCCATGCTCGGAGGGACAGGAATTGCACGTCGGTTCTTGCACGCTTGACAGCTTCGTGCGACAGCTCGAACTAAAACTCGGAGACCGCTCACATAGAATCGCTGACGCACCTCGTTGATGATAATCTCGTTGTGGTGGTGATGAAACCTCCGGTGATAGGAGTCAATTATTAGCCACGTAACTCGATGACTTCGGGAAAGTATAACAGGGCGCTTGACGCTTATTGGCACTCCCTGAACAGCATCCACTCGTCCCCGGGCTCGCAGTAGACCAAAGTCGTCTAGATAAGGAGAGAGTTTAAAAATCGAACTTTTTCGACCTACCTTGTTCGGCGGCGATAACAAAGACTCCAGATCTTCTAAAAACGCCTCTTCCTGGCAGGTGCGGATAATAGCACACTCGGCGCCAGCCATAGCATCCATATTGAGAAGTGTTGAAAGCTGCTTAGATGGTGAAAAATGTCTAGCTGTCTTCCGAAGGAATTGTAGTACATACAGCTGAGATTTTCGTAACTTTTCCCATTTGCTGAATCTTTTCGGGTCTGGAGCAATGACGGCCAAACTTGCTACCGTGGTGTGTACTGTAATATGACAAACTGTTTCAGTCTCTGGAACTGTCTCGCCTCCCATTCGTGCTGAGGGCCACTTCTCTTCTGAAGCGTAGAGGAAGTCGGGACCGCGAAACCAGCGAGAATGTACCCCAATGTCTGAGTCTATCTTCCATCTTGTCCCGTCATCTGCTACATTTAGTGCTGTCGGCACCCACCTCCACTCGGTGACTTTGGAGTCTTCCAGTATCTCGCCAATACGTAGAGCGACGAACTGATGAAACTTCCTTGCGTCGGATTTGATCCAGCATAGCACGTTTCTGGAATCGGTCCAGAGGAAACGCTGATTTATTTTGATTGAAGATTCAGCCTCCACAAATTTTGACAATCGCAGACCGAGGACCGCAGCCATCAACTCTAGTCTCGGAATCGATACTGGCTTAAGTGGGGTAACACGCGTCTTAGATGCTATCAGCGAACAACAGACTACTCCATCTCTTTCAGCTCTTACGTAGCATACTGCCGCATAAGCCCATGTGCTTGCGTCGACGAATGTGTGGAGTTCGACGTTGCCACCGCCACTCACCAAAGGAAAACATCGAGGAATACTAATTGTGCGAATGAGCGGGATTTTACTCACCCATTGCGACCATGTCTCTCGCTCAGCGTCTCGAATAGGCTCGTCCCAGCTGACTCCAGAGCGCCAAATGTCCTGAAGTATAATTTTTGCGCGGACGACGAAGAATCCCAGAAGACCAAGTGGGTCGAAAATTGTCATCACGGTCCGCAAAATTTTCCGTTTCGTTTGAACAGCGCTTTCGTCGAAAGCTGAATCGCCGAGATTGTTGAAGAATGAGAATTCATCTATAGCCGGTCGCCACCAGAGACCCAAGACCTTTTCACTGATAGAGTTAAACTCTTCGATGGACCTATCGAATTGCACGTCGGAATTCGTTAGAGCTGCTAGGATGCGTTTGGAATTAGATGACCAGTTGCGCATCTCGAAGCCACCATCGCTGTGAATCAATCGCACCCTCTTCGCCAGCTGGATCATTTCATCTTCGGTCTCTACGCTCTGCAGCCAGTCGTCTACATAAGTGTTGTTAACGATGGCATTGACAGCTTCCGGGTATTCTTGTCTCCATCTATCCGCATTCTTGTCTCTAATAAAATTGGCCAAAGATGGAGAGCAAGATGCACCAAAGGTCATAACACTCATCGCATATACAATGGGATGATTCGAGCAATCACCCTCACGCCACAAGAACTTCTGCGCCGACTGATCTTCCTTTCGAACTAGAACTTGGTGGAACATTCCCCTTATGTCGCCACAGAGGGCTATTGGCCTTTCCCGAAAGCGAATTAACACACCAACGAGAGATGTTAAGAAGTCTGGTCCCTTCACCAGGTAAGTGTTTAATGCGATGTCGTGGACTTTAGCGGCAGCGTCCCACACGAGCCGCATCTTCTTTTTGTTAGGATTAGTCACTGTGAACATCGGTAAGTACCAAGACCTTCCGCCGGAATAGATCTCATCCTTCTCCACCTTTCTGACGTAACCTCGTTCCTCGTAGCCCTTGATAGTATCCACCAGTCAATGGTAAGTCAATGATGTCATGTTTCCACAAGAGTCCAGTCTCCCATCTTTTCTCCGAAGGAATATACTTGGTTGTCGACTCCATGATACGTAAGGCTCGTTCGTTTTCCTTGGACTGAAGAGTGGAATTTTTGGCCACAACCCCCACTGCGTCCAAAGAGAACCAGAACTTAAGCATCTCATCCATTTTCTCTTCCACAGCGCCGGTACAAATGTGCAGTACTCTTTTTGTAGCTTGATTATTCGATCCGTTGCGTCCATATACTGTCCAACCCAATCTACACTTCGCAGCAATTAGCTCATCGCCAGAAGCTTCTCGAGTTTTTAATGGCAGGCCAATCTTAACATTGTCCAAGCCGATGAGAACACGCGCTTGTGCATCTTGATATGGAAGAATTGGCAATTTTCGTAGATGTTTGCTTTGTTGTATCTCTGCGCTATCCAAAGACTGGATCGGTAAATCCAAACTCGATACAGTACGAACATTTTGCAAATTGAACTTCCGAGCGCATACGTCACGAGCTGATATGGCCAAATTCACTATCTTGGATTCTGCTTCCTTTTGACTGATGTCCCCAGTCCACTTCAAGCACAATTCTTCTGCGGGTCCTTCCAGTCCGAGCTCAGTCGCGATGCTGCTCTCCAGAAGTGTGCACGCCGATCCTTCATCAATTAGAGCAAATGTCTCCAGGTATTTGTTTTTCCCATGAAGCCTAACGGGAACGTATCGGAAAACTGCCCTCTTACTGTCCACGGTGTGGAAGGAAACAACTCGATTTTCTTCAGTTCGTATGCCGGTTGGCTCTTGCCGCAGGGAATGAAGGAGAGGATGGTGGGGCATCCTGCAGCCATCAACACCACACTGTTTTCGCAAGTTGCAGCGCCTCACTGCGTGTTTCTTAAGACAACGTAGACAAATTCCCTTTTGGCGTATAAAGTTCCATCGTTCGGTGATGCTTAGCGAGATGAATGCATTGCATTGGTTGAGGCGGTGGCTGCCGCTGCACTTTGCACAGGAAACTTGCTGAGAGGTTGAATTGCACCTCCCGTCAGAGACATCGTGCACAAGTATTCGGTGCTTTAGTTGTCTACAAGGGCTCTTCTCCTCACTGTTGGGTAGTGGCTGACTGATGGTTGTTACGTGACTAACACATGTGGCGAGATTAAATAACCAACCGTCGAACGTCTTGATATTGGCTTTCGGAAAAAAACATCTGATGTCGGCACCATTCGAGCTTTAGGTCAGTAGGCAACTTCCCCACTAGGTCGTTCAACATCACTGGATCATTTAAATAGTCCCCAAGACCTACGGCTTCAATTGTACAACAGTAATTCTGAACGGAAAGAGCAAATTTTACAAGATTTTCCAACTTATCTGATCGTATTGGAGGTTCCTGCCGCAATTTGCGCTGCATTGTCTGATGGATAACGTCTGCTCGGCCAAACAGCATTTTCAGGGTATCGATAGCAGCTGGAACAGTACTGGGCATCATTAATTTCCCCCGAACGGCTTGCAAAGCTTGTCCCTTGAGGCTCTTTTGGAGACGTAGAAGGTTTTCCTGGTCAGAAAACCCACATCTTTCAGTCGACTGGACGAAATTGGTGATGAAGATCGGCCATTCCTCCGGTATTCCAGAAAATGTTGGTAAGTCCTTCACGATGACCTGTCTTGCAGCGATCTGTGATGACGACAAGGTACATGCTGACGTCATGTTTGGCAGGTGTGAAAAGGTGAGATGATTTTGAGGTACAGGTCCACAGTTGCTAAAGTTGTTTGATGTTATTGGAGCTGTAATTGGCGATGGCACAGACATGACAGATGGTGGCAAACTGTAGAACCAGTTGCTTGAGCCGGGTGATGGTGTTGTGCTAACAGCGGAATTTACATAGGTGTTATTGGCGACAAGCGGATAAGTGTTTTCGGGCGATGGTCGCACATTAGGGAATGCCAATGGCTTCGTCCAAACTGGAATTGTATTACAACCGGGAATACCGTATGTTGCTGGTGGGGGGTAGAACGCACTCCTGTTGGCGGCCCGTGGATCGGAAAATAATGCTTGTGTCGACGAAAGTGCCCCACTGAAAATTGCTGGTGCAGTGTTGTTGACATAAGTAGAACGAAGCATGTTATCCAACGATGACTGGTCATTGGTGACTTGTGTACCCGTGCCTGAGGAGGTTAGGCAGCTACTTGCCGGGGGCGTGTTGACGATTGCGGCTGAAATCGATGTAGCTGGAGCAGCGGTGGTATGTGCTATTGGACTGAACACTCCGGACGGCGTATTCTCAGCAGTTGCTTGTGCGCAATGAACGCTTTCAGCTGTGCCGGTCACGTTGTGTCGGTTCGCATTTGCACGTAGGTCTGTTCCAGCGCTAAGATTGTATCGGCGTGCTAGGTCGTCGGCAGCGGCAACCAAAGAATGTTCCATCGTTGCTTTTAGTCGAAAAGGATTTTCGATTGCTTCGATTTTTTTGGATTTGTGGTACTACTTGCGACACAGAATGGCCACAATTCTTTTCGAATGGCGAGAATATTTTAGAGTATTGACTCTTCGGCGGACGTACTCGTGTGTATGTAATATTTTGAAGCGAAAGCTAAAATCTTTATTTTAAATTAGTATAATTCAATATAATAAAATCCATTTACTTACATTTGTGCCGTGCCCGCCCAATGGTCAATCAGAAAAGAACGTGAATATTTGATGTTTAAAGTTACTGGGAGAAAAATTCTTTAAGAGAAAGAGATAACATCAACCATTGTGCAGAGACGACACGAGTGTATTACAATATACAGTGCTGCCAAGTAATGGCGCAACAAGTAGGTTCGAAAGCAAATTGAACAATATAAATAGATGACTACATATAATTAATTTAATTGTAAACTACAAAAATGAATTAATAACAAAAACAATAACAATATATAACATTTATCAAATTTTTATTTATGTATCACTGGCCAGGTGTTGAAAAAGATAGGTTTTAAATGTGCTTGTGTTTGTGGTTCTCCTTAGTGTAATGGGTAATGAGTTCCATAGGAGAGTGGCATGGACGAAGAATGAGCGCTTAGACTGCAAGCAATGGGATCGGGGCTGAATAAGGATGGCTGTTCTTTGTGAACTCGCAGAATTTAATCTGTTATACAAATACTCAGGCTGTTGGGTCTGTATAATACCATGCAAGAGGACCAGCGTTCTAAACTTAATGAGGTTGTCGAAGCTGAGGCCCATTATTTGTAGAGAGTAACTTGATATGTGGTCGAAGTATCGTTTACTAAAAACATATCTTGCTAGGTTGTTGTAGATCACATTCAGTTTACGTCAGGCTGAAAACTTCGCAACTATATAGCAATACAGGTAATAAAAGGGACTTAACAAGTAACATCTTAGTTTTGATCGGCAAAGAATTTTGCGTTGCCCATAGCAGTCGGAGACCATTGTATACCTTTCCGATTGTAGTTGCAGCATGATCTGTCCAGGTAAGAGTATCGTTGAAAACAATACCCAGATTTCAAGACTTCGTAACGTATTCTATGGATGACTGTCCTAATTTTATTGGTGGAAATGTGGTAGTATCTAGTGACTGCTTATAAATGCAGAGTGTTTTGGACTTCGACGGATTCAGTGATAAATTATGTTTGAGGGCCCACTGCTGTATGATCTCGAGATATTCATTCACCATTTCAATGGCAATACTGAGCGTATTCAGCGGGCAGCACAAGTGTAATTGAACGTCGTCAGCGAACATGTGGGCAGTACAATGTTTAACAAGTTGTGGGAGTTCGTTCACATATAGTGAAAATAGTATGGGCCCAAGAATCGAACCCTGTGGAACTCCCCCTCGAACACCAAGAAACGAAGACATTTGGCTTCCTACTGTCACACATTGCTGACGGCCCGTGAGGTATGAATTCAAGAGTTTGACTGCCAGAGACGAAAATCCAAATTCATACCGCAGCTTCTTACAGAGGAGAAAATGGTCCACCGTGTCGAATGCTTTCGAGAAGTCCAACAACGTCAAGAACGTAGGACAGTTAGTATCCAGGCCATTGCGGATGTCGTCGACAACAAGTAAAAGTGCAGTTTTACAACTCCTTTTTGCGCGAAAACCAGATTGGGCGGGATTTAAGAGATTGTTATCGCTTAGGTGCGCTTGCATCTGCTTTAGCATAGTTTTCTCGAATACTTTGGATAGAAACGGTAAGATTGCGATTGGTCTATACTCAATGTTAGTTCGGCTTTGCGACTTGGGTATCGGTAATATCCTACTCATTTTCCACGAAAGGGGGTATTCGCAAGTGGTAAGTACGTGATTAAAAATGTATGTTATGTACTTGAGTATAAAAGGAAGCAGGAGTTTTAAAAATTTAGGATTAATTTCATCCAAACCTATCGCATCAGATTTGACCGATAGCACGGCTTCAACTACATCTTCATCCGTGTTGAAGCATAAAAACCGATGACATCAAATGAACCCATTTATAAGAAAATAGATAACATCAAACAAACATATCAGAAACAAAATCCACAAAAGTCTACACTACAAACGTCAAATAGTACAACAACAAACAAACAAAAACATAACATAAAAATGTATAAATTCCATAACCGAATAAAATATTATATTATAACGTTTTAGAATACAAAACTGTGCGTTTTAATTTTTCCGCTCTAGCGTTATTTCTTTATTTAAAACGGTTTTACGAACCTAGTTAAAAATATATACAGTCCATTTTTATAAATAAAAAATACGTAGTTTCGCAAAGAAACATTTGGTCCTATCGAGCCTGTGTATTTGAATCATTTGTGTTTTACATTAAAGTTTAAACAAAGTGGCATTTTTACGACTGCACAATATTTGATACATTTGGTCGAACCAACCACTTTATGAAATAAATTTACTATTCTACGAATAAATAAGTGGTTTAAAAAGTGAAGGCTTTTTTTTGAAAATCTTAACAAAAGTTGTTATATACATATACATATTCTCGTACAGATGTACACATATAGAGTTCTGACAATAATATAAATAAAATTTTATATAAAAGCCCTCGCTCCATGTACATATTATTGTAAATTTCTCGCGCCGTGAAATTATATATACTCGTACATATAAAAAATACAGAAAACACCTGTAATTCATCCGCAACAAACTGCAACAGTAATCATCTCAGCATCTGGAGAAATTAGCTGCCGGCATCACAGAAATTAGCAGATTCCCAAGATCAATTCGTCTGGAAGCAGAAAAATAAAGCAAGTGAGTACACTTACATATACTTATTTAAAACTCGTCCAGTGTTGTTTTTACATACGTATTAAATTAAAATAAAATAATATGGCTGAACAAAAAATAAGTTCTTCAGTTCAATGCGGTGAACTGCAGAAGGATCTTCTCAGCCAGATCGTAAGAAATTTTACTAATTTCAAAAAAGCTCCAAAAGAACGCCGGGGCCAGGGTTATCTTACCAGCCGACTCTCTTTGTTGGAAGATGACATCAAGGTAGCACGAGCCTATCATCAGGCGATCGTTGGTGGGGGGAGGCTAGAAGCTACGCTGAAAAAAGAAGAGTTATTAGTGATCTACGAACAGCTAACGGACATTTACCTGGAATACAAAGCAGAGTTGATGGATGCATTGGAACAATGCAAGAAATCATCTACAGCAGCAGCACCGTCTACATGTACGTTAGCTACAACGACAAACAGCTCAGGCAATGAATTGCGGCTTCCGAAGATCGACATACCGAAGTTTGCAGGCTCATATACGACATGGCGATCATTCCATGATCTCTTTAAATCGTTGGTGCATAACAACAAAGCCTTAAGCAACATCGAGAAGCTGCACTATCTGAAGTCTTCATTGAGAGGTGAAGCTGAACGTTTGCTCCAACATCTTCAGCTGGACTCCGACAACTACGAAAAGGCCTGGGAGCTGCTGACGTCACGTTACGACCACAAGCGTGTGCTAGTGAATGCACAGCTGAAGTTGCTTTTCGGTCAACCGACGTTGGTGAAGGAATCTGCAGATGGCGTGAAGGAGCTGTTGGACACCTCACAGGAATGCATCCATGCACTGGGGAATTTGGAATTGCCGGTGGAGAAGTGGGACACAATTGTCATTTTTGTTCTGCTGCAAAAACTTCCGTGCTCACTTCAACAGCTTTGGGAGGAGAAACTGGGCAGCACAAAGGAGCTTCCTACGTACGAGGAATTTACCGAATTCCTTGAGACGCGATTTCGGACGTTGGAGGTAGTAGAGCAGCAAAAAGGAGGTTCTTCTTATCCAGGACGATCAGTTCAATCATCAGGTGTCAAACAGCGGTCACATGCGGACCAGTCCAAGGTATTCGTCGCAAACCAGTCATCGAGATATGTAACTTGCAGGGTGTGTCAAGGAAGCCAACATGCGTTGAGAAGATGCACACGGTTCCTCAACATGGACCACCTAGAAAGAAAACAAACGGTTAAAAAGATAGGTGTTTGCGAGAATTGCCTTGGATATAATCACCTGGTGAGGGAATGTTCCAGCTCAAAGTCATGCTTCTTCTGCCAAGAGCGTCATCATTCGCTGCTTCATAAAAATCCATTGGTCGATCAAACACATACAAACGAATCATCACAGCGGCAATATCCAGTGAGGTCCACTAGTTCCCATGCTTACCAGGTAGCCGTAAATCCAAATGCGCCTGAGTTTTAACCGTCGGGGGAGGTACTGCCGACAACTAGTGCGACGCTCAACAGCTTTCACGCGCTGCAAAAATGTGAAAGCCAAATTTTACTCGCCACAGCCGTGGTAAAAGTGAAGGGATCAGATGGTAGGTTACACCAGCTACGCGCCTTAATCGATCCAGGGTCAGAAGCAACATTTATTTCTGAAGCGGCTGCACAATTGCTGAAGTTGAAAAAGAAGCGGACCTTTGTCGAGGTATCAGGGTTGGGGTTGGTCAGCAGCGGCATTTCAAACAGCTACGTCGAACTACAGTTCGAATCGCTTCATTCGAAATATGAGAGCGTTGTTAAGGCGCTAGTTTTCAAGCCGCTGACTGGGCTTCTTCCGGCCCAACGAATGGTACCAGACAAATGGCATCATCTTGAAGGACTACGATTAGCCGATCCTCAATTTGGTGTACCAGCACAGATTGATCTTCTGTTCGGAACTGACGTCTTCGCCGAAATTCTCCTTCCGGACATTGTCAGAAGCAGGCAGCCGAATACACCATTGGCACAGAAGACGTTATTAGGCTAAATTGTCTTCGGAAAAGTTCCAGCTGAGAGTCCAAAACGCGTACGTAGTTTCGTACAGTTCACCGACCTAAGCCATCAACTGCAGAAATTCTGGGAAATCGAGGAGACGCCATCTCAAAGGCCAAAGACGGAAGATGAAGCTGTCTGTGAAGAACACTTTGCTACGCATACCAGGTGGCTTCCTAATGGCCGATACGAAGTCCAGCTACCTTTCAAAGAGCAACGGCATCCAAAGATGGGCAGAAGTAGAGAATGCGCAGTGCGAAGATTCACTCATCTCGAACGGCGTTTTAGTAAGGATCCAGAACTGTACGAAGCTTACGCTCGATGTATTGCCGAATATGCTACGCTCGGACATATGGAACAGGTAAGCGAGGACGATCCAATCCTCAAAACTCCATACCACTACTTCCTTCCCCATCACGCCGTGATAAAGGAGAGTAGTACAACCACCAAGTTAAGGGTAGTCTTCGACGCAGCGGCAAAAACATCAGACGGACTTACACGCGTCGTAAAAAATGGAGTGATGGAACAACGCTGACATTTTGGATACTAACAGAAATTAATGGAAGACCTCTTAACCTATTCTTTAAGGAGAATGAAATCCGTGATCGTCTAAATTGTGTTGGTCGGGATATCTCGATTCTCGTACAGCCATCTGATCTTATCACGAAACTGAAGAAATAACAAAAATCTGTTACCTGCCTTCCAACAACACCAGCGAAGAGCAAGCTCTCCTTTAAATAGAAACACCTAAATCGACAAGCCTAATTAATTCAAATTATAATACAATATACATATAATACTTAACATTAAACGCATAAATTAAACCATAATGTGACAAATTCAATAATAACTCCAGAAATATAATAAAAACTTAGCTGAGCCGATCATCTAGCCTAGACCCAAAATTCGATGTTTCGCGTAGCACATCCATGAACCGATGTTTCAGCAAGGACACACTCCGTAATCTTGAAAGCTAAGCTCACAACTCCGAATATCGAATTCCGAACTCCGAATTCAATGGAACAACAAAACTTAAATAATAAAAACCTGATATCACTTAAACAAAAAAAATTAATTGACTAACGAAGCTTAAATACTAGAAGCTTAATACTACAACTTATAACTAAACTTAACTTGGATCAACACTCAAAGGATCAATCCAAGCACACGATATAAAAATAAATAAATAAATCATTCAATGTCATTTACACAAAATCTACTCACCTGAATTATTTATTATTATTTCCCCGTCGTCACCCAGTCTTCTTAATCACTATGGATTTTACCTTTTAAATTCAAGAAAAATTTAACTTTACACAAAACCACCACCGGTAGGATTTTGAGGTAAACAACTATTAAATCATCAATGGCAATTTAATACTATATGTACTGCATTTCGTGCATGCATATAGTGCCAGTTGGAGTAAGAAAGATAGATATAGCCATATTACGTATGTGTTCTATCGTTGTAATGATTGAGTGATCGCTGTCCTTTTCTTTGTTATGTGTTTGAATGTCATAATAATAATCTTCTTTCTCATTACATGAGCATCGTCAAGGTAGACCACAAACTTGGCAAACTTTTCATTATTACATAATAGGGTGGCCAATTTGGATCGAACAATTTTATTGCGAACGTAGTTCACTGCCGGGGGAGAATGTTGAAGCATAAAAACCGATGACATCGAATAAACCCATTTATAAGAAAACAGATAACATCAAACAAACATATCAGAAACACAATCCACAAAAGTCTACACTATAAATGTCAAATAAGACAACAACAAACAAACAAAAACATAATCGCCTAGAAATGTATAAATTCCATAACCGAATAAAATATTAATTATAACGTTTTAGAATACAAAACTGTGCGTTTCATTTTTCCGCTCTAGCGTTATTTTCTTTATTTTAAACGGTTTTACGAACCTAGTTAAAATTATATACAGTCCATTTTAATCAACAAAAAATACATAGTTTCGCAAAGAAACAATCCGTGAAGCTAATAAAGTTGAAGTCTGCTATATTGTCATAGTCGCTAGACTGATTCGAAAACTGTGCGGAGTCTTGATGTTGAATTGGCGGTTCAGAGACCGACACAAACTGCGAATTGAGAGCATTACAGTCTAAATTATCAGTTGCACCTGAACGCTGCCTCCCATTGCCTAGTTTGCGCAGTTTTTTCCATAGAACTTTCCCAGGCTTGGTTTCAGGGTTGAGGAAATGTTCATAGTGGCGCCGCTTGGCAGTCCTTATACGAAGAACAACTATGTTGCGAAGGGACCGATAAGTGTCGTAGAGCACGGGGAGTCTGTATCGTTTCCAACGAGCGTATGCAGTATTGCGATTATGGATCAGATCCAGTAAATCTCTATTGAACCAAGGGGGGGATCTGGTAACAGGGGCCCCCCTGTCGTAACGGGACATGCTGATCAAAGAGTGTTTTGATATTTTGCTCCAGAAATGATATTTGCTGGTTAACTGATGGCATCAAATAAATATAGTCCCACCGAATTTGGATAACGTCAGACCGTAAACTTAGGTAATCTATGTTTTGAAAATCTCTATAAGCAATGACATGATTAGCCGCATTAAATTGGATATCATATGTAAAGAATAACAGATCGTGTTTGGAGAAGCCAGGCGCTGTGAGTTGACTATAGAGCAGGACTTTTCTACTGTCGTTGAGTAAAAGATCACATCAAGAAGGGTAGCAGGGTCGTATGCAAAATGTGTAGCGGTCGATGTATTAACAGGTGTCAAGTCGATGGTTATAAATCTTTCAATTAACTGAGCGGAAGCACGAACATTAAGTAAGTTACAATTTAGGTCGCCGGTAATAATAATATTAGGATAGGAGCAAGAAATCCCATCCAGTACACTAAAAATAGGCGAGATATCTATGTATTTATTTACATTAACAAACAAGTAATCGGATGTGCAATTAGCAGTTGATTTGCAGACAACATTGGCTCGTAATCCATTTCGCACATAAACAGCCACACCCCCCACACCCAATCGCCCAATTCGATCACCTCTGAGAAGCTTATAACCATCCATATTATAGATCTTATTCGGGAACTCGGGAAAAAACCAAGTTTCGGATACACAAACTAAGTCAACACTAGAGTTAATGAACAGCAGACGAAATTCATACAGTTTTGGTTTCAGACTCTGAGCATTAATATGACAGACGTGGATGCCTTTTATCTGTGAACGCAATACACGAATCATTTCGTATAGTCAGTCGTTACACATCTCGCATAGAGAACGGTCGGCTTTTCATAGTGCACAACAAAGTGAAACAAAGTGAAAAAACAATTAAGTGGTGATTAAGCAAGTTACTGATAAGTAACATTGTGGCTCAGTGGAACAGAGGTTGACTCGAGACGTGGAGGATCTGGGTTCAAGCCACACAGTAGGAAATTCACTTTTTTTTCATTTCTTAGTGCTAAGACTAAACAAAAAAATAAAAAGTGGTAGTAGTGTCGACGATTAGCAATGAATACCGGGCAGCCGGAGGTCCCGCATGTAGAACCGGTGTCAAATCGAATGACTACAAGAGCATGTGATATGCAGCAAGCAACAACAACTAAGGCAACAACAGCATCAATGCAGAAATCAGCTGATGACATGAAAGTAGAGAAGAGGCGGAGAAAAAATAAAACTTCTTCGAAATTGTCCTCGAAGAAAAAAATCAGAGAAGATGAAGACATTAAAGCGGTGGAAAAGGAGTACTCTTATGAGTCTGAAGGGGGTGAGTGCCGCTACATTGGAGAGGGGAACTCATTTAAAGAGTTGTCTGATACTGATACCTCAGCAGAAGAGGAAGAGGATGATGAGGCAAAGCTTGACAAGCTTATAAAAGAGCTCCTTGAGAAAAGGGAGAAGTTGCGGCAGCAAAAGCAGCAAAAACAACAACAACAACAACTACAGAAAACTATAAAACAGTTGCCGATGCAGCAAAAGCAGCAACAAGGACAAGAACAACGATTGCAACAGAAGAAGCAAAAACAACCAAAACAACAACAACAGCAACATATACCGCAGAAATTGCAAATACAACAATAAACATCGCAGAAGCAACAACAGCAGCAGCAACAACAGCAGCAGCAACAACAGCAGCAGCAACAACAACAGCAGCAGCAACATCAACAGCAACAACAAAATAAAGGCAAAGAAAGAGTGCCTCCTATAAATGTAAGTAATTTAGAAATCAACGATAGTATTAGGTTATGTAAGTTAGTAACTAAGAATTTTTATGTCAAACGATTAAGTGCGAATAAGCACATTATTATGTGTAGCAATATGGAGGATTACCGTAAAGTACGTATCGCCCTAGGAAAAGCAGATACTGAATACTATACATATACCCCTAAGGGTGAAAAACTCCAAACGGTGCTGTTAAAAGACATCGATCCAGCAATAAAGACGGGGGAGCTCGAAGAAGAGCTTAAAAGGTTAGAGAGCGACGACCTTAAGTTCGTGGGGGTCAAGCCGTTTACCACGGCCGCGGCAAGGGATGGTAACCGTAAATTACCATTCTTCTTAGTACAGTTAACGCCCAACAGCAAAATCGATAGTCTGCGAAAAATTAAATTCCTGTATTATCATGCTGTAAGTTGGGAAAAATTAAAAAGGGCAGACCGTGTACTGCAATGTATGCGCTGCCAGAGGTTCGGGCACGCCGCGGCTAATTGCAATATGCAATTTAGGTGCGTTAAGTGCGACAAGGACCACAAATATGGAGAATGTCCTTTAGGCAACGATAGAGTAGTAGATAGGGGTCAACTCTTTTGTGAACTCTGCAGAAACCCGGGGCACCCTGCTAATTTCAGGGGCTGTCCTAGGTTTCAGGAGCTGAAAAAGAAAGTCCAGGCTCGAAAACAGTTGATCGAAGAAGAGAAGCGTCAGAAGATTCGTGCTTTCTCTAATTTTGTGGCGCCCAATGTATCCTTTGCCCAAATGGTATCTGGATCGGGTAAAGCCACAATGACAGCAAAAAATACGACAAAGGTAGCCGAAAAAGCGCCGGAAGCGGATCTGGATTTGAAAGCGATCCTTCTGTCCTTGCACGGAAAAATCGATCATTTTCAGAAACAATTAAATGAACAAGCGGCTCGAATTGACGTCATCTATTCGACCCTGTTTGACAAGTCTGGCACGCCGATATAATGTCTGCTACGTTGAATGAGGTTAATCTGAAGATCCTTGCGTTAAACGTTAACTCACTAATCAGGATCGAGAGAAGGGCCAACCTACAAAATCTGTTGTTAAGTGAATGCCCAGATGTGCTTTTGGTAAGCGAAACTAAACTTAACCAGAATCACAAAATTGGCTACAGTGGCTACAATATTTATAGAAGGGACCGTCCACACTCCTCACAAGGGGGTGGGGTTGGTATTTTATTACGCAAAGGCATGCGCCATAAGGTCATATATAGCGGGGATTTGATAAGGTTCCGGGTGTTGGAAGCCTGCATTGTATGCATTCCTCTTCATAGTCGAAGGCGAGTGTATGTGGTGTCGCGTTACGCGCCCGAAGCACCTAATCCCATTCAATTTATAATTGAGCTGGAAATACTTTTTCGTTGCCTTCAGCTTCAATCGGAAGAAAATTATTATTTTTTGGCCGGAGATCTTAATGCTAGACATGCGGTATGGGGAAATAATCCGCCAAACACCAGGGGCAACCAGTTATACTACTGGTGGGGTCAACATATGATTGAGTACAGACTTGAACTGTACGCGACGAATATCCCATCCTTCCCATCAGCCGGTTCTTTCCTGGACTTGGCATTACTAGACAGTAGACTAGAACTGACTAACGCTGATCGAAACACAAGGAACTGTTTGCGAGCGTTCGAGTACGATAGTGATCACTACGGACTTGCCGTCACAATACGGATCCCAAGCGAGCAAACGCAACTGGAGCAGTATGATCAAGTGTACCCATACGACTACCGTAAGGTACGATGGTCGTGCTTCTCCAGAATCTTAAAGCGTAATTTACGTTTGAGTGGAATTGATCCCCCGACTAACAGACACTTGACAAACGAAGAAATCGACCGTAGTTTACTGACAATGCAAGACGCATTCTATCCCTCGGATAGAATACTCAGACGAAAGCCAGATCGAAAAGTACAGAACTCCAACAATCAACGCATTGTACGCACACAAAAGTAGACTGCTCTCGAGGCTTAAGCAGCTGTACAGACAGTTCACTGACAGAAACGACTCGGAAATAAGAACACTGAAGTCAATGATCAAAAACCTAAAACAATTAATTAAAGAAAATTACAGTAAGTCTGTAAGTCTGTACTGGGGCAATAAGATTCGGGCTATAAAATCCAGTAGTCCGAATATGTTTCCGCAGATAAATAAATTATTCAGGCGGAAAGATCACAATGACATTCAGTGTGTCCGAATTCCACAAACGACAGAAAACAGACAGACACTTCTGACCGTTGGCATAAGTCCAGAGAGAGCCGACTCAGGCGACGGTCTTTTCGTGGTCTAAGACCCACAAGAGAAAGAGCTTTTTTCGAGGCCGTGTATACGGTGAACAATCCGGTTTACCGTAATCACGACATTGACAACAGGGCCTATGAAAATCACTATTACTTGCGCAATGAACTTCAAAATTGGCGATCCGAGAATCACGGTTTCACCGTATTCAGTGAAGAAAACGCGGCAAACGTTATAATCGCCGATGAACGAGCCACCTCACATCTGTTCGTGCGAAAGGATGAACTCTTGTGCATCTTTGAGTCTCTGAAAAATAAAAAGTCGTCGGGAGTAGACGGTATTCCAAACGTCGTACTAAGACACCTGCCCTTGGCAGCAGTAGATATATTTACTACGCTGTTTAACAATGCGCTGAATAATGCATATTATCCAAAGCATTGGAAAACAGCAGTTGTGCATCCAATCCCGAAAAGGGATAAAGTTAGAACTAACCCTGCAAATCTCCGGTTAATTAGTTTGCTTCCGAATATTAGCAAGGTATTTGAGAAGGTGATTAATAGAGCTCTATTAAGGTGGGTTGAGGAAAATAATATAATTCCGGAAAATCAGTTTGGTTTTAGGGCGAGGCATGACACTATTCATGCTGCGTCAAAGCTGGTCTCCGACATACAATGGAATAAATGCAAGAGCCAGTGTACGGGTACCTGCCTCGTTGACTTTGAGAAGGCCTTCGACACCGTATGGTTAGAGGGGCTTTTCTATAATTTGACCAGGATGGGCATGCCGAAACCTCTGCTACGAGTATATATGATTTACGACATGCTTATGGGAAAGAAGTTCGTTGTTAAATGTAACAACGTCATTTCGAGCAAGATCTTTGACATTAAAAACGGCTTACAACAAGGGGCTGTGATTTCTCCGATACTGTTTAACATTTACACAAGTGATCTAGTAGGTTCCCTCTATCATGCCATAGCGTACGTAGACGATTTAGTGGCGTACAGATCAGGTCCAAAAATCGAAGTCACCAATACTCTTCTGCAGCGGGATTTCGATCATATTAAGGCGTATTGCGATGATTGGAAATTGAAAATCAATTTTCAAAAGTCGGAAACAATCTTGTTCAGGACTCCATTGACTGGCGAAATTGGCCATAATTGGACGGCACGGACTACCATTAGCGGTGAGAAGCGTAGTGAGATACCTTGGTATTTGGCTCGATAAGTATTTATGTTTTGACAAACATATAGATGCTTGTCTTGCTGGAGCCAAGAAGGCTTTAGCCCTGACAAGAAGGCTGTTTCACAGCAGTCAACTTGTCTCCAGGGTGAAAGTCATATGCTATGTGGCCCTAATCAGGCCAGTCATCGCGTATGGTTGTCCCGTGTGGTTCAATGTAGCGCCGTATCAGATGGAAAGGATTCGGGTGTTTGAAAGGCAGTGTCTTAGGACTTGTCTTGGCTTGTACAGAACACCAGAATCAGAGTACAAAAAATATTATCCCAACAAAGTCCTTTACGATGGGGCTAATCTGAATAGGATTGACAATTTCCTGATTAAGGTGATTCGAAGACACGTTGCAAGGGCAATGACCAACGATAATGGCCTGATCTTTGGGGCTTATTACCCTAATGAAATGTACCACGAGAGCTCACTTCTATCGGGCTTTATCCCGCCAGAGGCTTTTCTCCATATTGATGCTAAAGGGTTAATACACGGTAGAGATGGTATCCCGGTAATATACCACCGCCACCGCGGTGCGAGAGACAAGCGGCTCACCTACGACGGGTATGTTGCCAATGCTCAGGAGCTCCTCCGTTTTAGTCTCGCGATTGCGGACAGGGATCGCATCGATGCCGAGAAACAGTACACCGAATTCTGGTGGCTTCAAGAAGGAGAAAGGGTTGGATCGCTCTCCTAGGTCGGTACGTTACTAAGGTAACATATTCCTCTTAGTTGTAAGTTAGATTAGGGATAGTTAGGGGGATCTCGTGGAAAGGCCGCGTTTGTTAACATGAGGCCGCACCTCTGAGAAGTGACCAGTGGTTTATCGCATTGGTTAAATCTTGGTGGTGCGTGTGCACGATGTTGACGAATAACGGGCGCCCGAAATCACAATTGGGATGGTGCGAGAGGATAGGTTAAGTAGCTTAGGTAGGTTAAGTAGAATTGACCCTATTCTAGTTTTAAGTTTTATATAAAATTATTTTCTTAGAAATTTCATATATTGTTTAATTGATAGATAAGATTAATCGTAAGATAGTTTTTAAGGCCGAAAGGCAAAGTTGAATGAAATTGTTAAGTTTAGAGAGTTCGGTAAGAGCCAGTAAGCTAGATTAAGTAACTGCTGTTGTCAAATTAGATTTAATCATTTTTGTCTAGAATGTAAGTTAATAATGAAAGATACAATAAAAATGAATTTAAAAGTAAAAGTCATTTCGTATAGTCTAACATCCATATCACTCTCGCTAGAACTAAGCCCACTATTATAAGCATTTAATTCCATATGCGGGGACGGAATAACCACCAAACACAGGAGAAGCAAAAACACAAGCTAAACGGAAATAAATAAAAAGGTAAAATAAATGGACATTGGCCATTGATGTACAAATGTAAAAAAGAGAATATTTAAAAATATAAAGAGAGAGATAATTACTGTAATTGTTGTATAATGAAGGTAAACACAAATCAATTTTGTTTACGATTAGCTGCATTACTTTGTTGATCATCGTGATTCATCTGGCATCTCTCGGCAACGGCGTTTAAGCAGTCAAAGTCGACAACAGCTACACTCTTTCCGTCTACGGCAGATTTCACTAACACAGACCCAAAGTACGTTTGCACGGAAAACAGTTGGCCTTTTTTCTTCATTCGTACTGCATGCTGGAGAAGAGTCCGATTTCGTGGAGTCAAGCTTTCATTCACAAACACATGACTGTCTGAATCAATCCCAGTGTCGCGTAAGGAGATCGGTCGCTTTGTCTTTTTTCGGTAGCAAGCAAGTGCTTTAAGCATTTTATTCCTTTCTCCAACGCTGGCGAACTGGAAAATGACAGGTGGGTCGTCATTGTTATTGCGGCGTTTTGTACGGAAAATATTATTCAGGGCTGGTGGTGATATCTCGATGGTGTCGCAGAGTTTATTGAAAGTGAAGTGCAAGTTTTCATCGGTGAGTTTTGGGATGCCGAAAACAACAGCATCAGTTAAGAATTCCTTTTTTTCAAGCATGTCACAACGATTACGCAATTCAGAAATCTCTCCGGCGAGAGCTTTGTTTACATTGAGTTCCATTGCGGCTGTGCGTTGGGTCAAATCAGTGATTGCGGATGTAGTGTAGTTGATGTTTTCGGTCAGTTGCATTTCGATGTTATCCATACGAGAAATCACGCTGATCCAAAATGGAATACTTCAAACTTAAACATCCTGCCCGGTTGGACCATTAGGTTCAATAGCTTCCACAAGCCTGCATAGCCTTTGTACCGCGCACAGTAGCATTGCGAATCAGTCCATCACTGCCCGGATGAACTTCCGAGATCCGTCCCAAACGCCAATGGGTTGGTGGCAGATTTTCTTGGCGAATTATAACGATATTCCTCATTCCTCACTCCAACGTTGCCACAAATGTTGTTGTAGTTTGCGCTGCCATTGTCATTGCTTAACACGATTTGTGGGCAACTCCGTAAGGCTGGGCTCTGGAAAAGCAAGCAGGGGGCAGCCAATAAGAAAATCTCCCGGTGTTAGGGGAAATTTGTCCTCTGATACGTCGTGCGAGTGGTACGAATGGACGGGAGTTTAGGCATGCCTCGATGCGAACGGCCAACGTTTGTAGCTGGCTATACCACAAATGTTGTCCTCCAACTAAGCGAAGCAGATGTCGCTTTGCTGACTTAACCGCGGCTTCCCATAAGCCACCTTGATGGGGTGCACGGGGAGTTCTAAAATGCCATCTAGTTCACTGGACCACGCACTTAAATCTTTTTGCAAAGCTCGGTTGGCACCTACAAACGCTGTGACGTTGCACTGTAGAGGTCCAGGCAGGGCCCACGTCGACCGGTGAAGCGCGTGAAGGCATCCAAAAACGCTTGAGAAGATAAATTGTCCACCACCTCAATATGGACATACGAGTACATATAAAAATCGCCAAATAAGCCTTAACAGTCACTCTAGATCATTTGGTTCCACATCAAAGAGCAAATGGACCGCAATAGTCAACACCAGAAGCCGAAAATGGTCGAGAGGGCACAACCCGTTGTCTAGGTAGCGGAGCCATTTGTTGCGTAAGTGTAGCTCCAAGATGACGTCGACATATGACACAATTATGGATATAACTCCTCACTGCTTGTCTGCCTTGGAGAATCCAAAACCGACTGCGAAGTGTCTGGAGCATGAGCTGCGTGCCTTCATGAAGGGTACGCTCGTGTGCGTCCTTAATAAGAAGCCAAGTTAAGGCACCAGCCTTTGGTAAAATAATTGGTTATCGACGATCATTTGGAATCAATGCTTCGCTTAAACGACCACCAACTCTCAAAATTCCATCTTCATCCAAGTACGAGCTTAGCGGAAGCAAACGACTAGCACTGAACAAGCTTGAACCATTACGAAGTTGACGGATATCAGATGAGAAAGATTTGCCTTGCTCAATTCGAAGAATAATCTTCAATGCGTCTGCTAATTCAATGTCGACGTCTTGGACACCAACGTAAAACATAACCCAACGTGTGAAGTAGACGCTGAATGCAACTGAAACGCTCATTGATGGAAATCCTTACGCCATCTTAAATTCTGGTGGTAAGCTCGAGTGTCTCTGTAACAATCAAAACTTGAACTAGTATCTTCTCTTCGTTTTGTACAGCTAGCTGCTCCTCTTCGCGGGGCTTACTGTCATCCTCACAAAGAATCACCTTATCCATAAGCCAATCTGGTCCGTAGATCCATAATCGATGTCTTAAAAGTTCCTCTGCTGAAATGCCACGGCTGGCACAGTCAGCAGGATTTTGGGCTGAACGAACATGGTGCCATCGCTCTTGGATCTGACGAACTCTATTAGCAACGTAGGGCTTGAGCATTGATGGATGTTTACGGAGCCAACAAAGCACAATGTTCGAATCCGACCACAAATTGTACGGCGCCTCTTGAACCGCTAATGCAACACGAACATTCTCTAGAGTTAATGCCAAAAGATGCGCTGCGCACAACTCCAGACGAGGGATAGTAGCGCCTTTAAGTGGGGCAACCCTTGTGCGAGCAGTCAGTAACATAACTTGCGGCGATCCATTTGACGAAATTGTCCTTGTGTAGATAACAGCTGCGTAAGCACGGCTGCTGGCATCACGTCTGTAAGTATAGAATAGCTGTTCTGGCACTTATTCCAATTCGGAATTCAACTTCAAGTGGTTAAAATTCCATCTCCATAAGCAAATTATCCACTACTGCTTTATTATACAGAAGCCTCAAATGCGCTGTCTGAGTGCATTCAAAGGATTGTATCCCTGTATTCTCATACTGAAATATATACAATTCTGGTTGGCTTCGACATCCTGGACAGACAACACCCGAAGGACGGTGTGTTGCAGCTTGTAAATGAGCCCACACGAATACCAGACGTTGATAGACATACCGCCAATACCCTGGACTTATTTTTAACTCCTCACCCTGATAAGACCCTGACGTTTGGAAGACTGTGCGCTCACTCGGTATGACTTCTGAAAATCCAGCCCTTCCAAGCCTCATCAACTTAGACGAACTTAATGTGAAATTTGTTTCTGCATATGATATACATAACCCGACAAATACATCTGGACCGCAATACAGTAGCGACGACACTTTCTCCCTACAATGTACCGACGAAATCAGTGTTGGTAAAACGATCCTTGACATAAAAATCCTCCTTCCAGTCATTCTCACTCATATAACCCATATTTTTAATTGAATACTCACAACTTCAACCTTCCCTGAAAGTTGGAAAATTGCTAAAGTGGTACCAATTCCGAAATCTCCATCGCGCCCAGAAACTGAATATCGACCCATTGCCATACTTCCATTTCTGAGCAAAGTCTTATAGACTATCGTTAGTAAACAAGTCGAACATTATTTAAACGCTAAACAGCTTATTAGAAACTGTCAGTTGGGTCTCCGTGATGCGTGAGGGCTAAGACCACAAAATGTTAGCACTAACTGTGTTTTTAGACTTTTCTAAGACATTTGCTTGTGTTAATCATAAAATGCTAGTCATGAAAGTTCGGTCCCAATTCTTGTTCGACCGGTCATTATGTAATCTGGTGTCATCATATCTAAGTAATCGGTCACAGAATGTGTGTCATGAGAAAAAGCGCTCATCTTGTCTTTTTGTTCCATCAGGTGTTCCCCAAGGATCCGTTTTAGGACCCCTACTTTTTATATGTTATATAAACGACTTAGCCGTGCGTCTCGTGGATTATAAACGTCATATAGATGCAGATGATGTGCAGATTTATTCTGTTTTTCCCAAATACCAAATTAAGCAAGCGATAACTAATCTAAACGACCAATTAGCAACAATTTGTAAGTGGTCATTTGAAAATAAACTCAGTCTTAATCCAACAAAGACTAAAGCGATCATTAATGCTAACCGAGTTAAAGTAGACATTCCTCTTCTTTATATTAATCGAACTCCAATTGAATATGTTGAAACATTCAAAAATCGTGGGGTTTACATGAGCCAACAATTTACTTGGAGGACTCATATTACAAAAACTGCATCGAAAGTTTACGGAGCACTTAGAGGACTTAGTCCAACCGCCAACTATCTTCCCACCAAAGTTAAGTAAAACCCTGTAAAATCATACATCCTGCCAATTCTATAATATGGGTGTGAAATATACTCCGACATGGATTATGAATCTCGGCGTAAGCTGAATGTTGCCTATAATAGCTGTTCGAGATACATATTCGGCAAAGGAAGATATGAACATATTTCTTTCTACTCCCATCAGATTGTAGGTTTGTCAATCGACGAATTGATGAAATATCGAACTATACTATCACTACACAAAATTTTAACAACAAAACAACCGGAATATTTATTTTTTGTACACAAGTCCTATGTGAACAATGAATTCAATATTAATATTAATAAACTAAACTAAACTAATAATACGAAGACCGTTGATGTGCTCTCCCCTCTAGGCTCGTCGGATCATTGTGCCGTATCAGCTAATTTCTCGTACACTCACCTAGAGAAAAGATTCCTAAAGAACCGTATTGCAATACGAGAAATCCAATTGAAGCGGACTTAACAGCTTCCTTAGAAATTGTAACTGATCGTTATATTTCCTCGATAACGACGTGGAAGCCTCTGCTGATATGATCACAGACACTATTCTCTTTGGAATGAGATCCAAGGAGGCTATCACAAATCCCATGGTCCATATGGTATATCTCCCCTCCTTCTGAAGAGTCGGCGAAACCACTGCGTAAGCTTTTTCATCAATCCTACTCTTTAGGACTCTTTCCGAGCAGATGGAAAACAGCATTTGTACAGCCCGTTCCTAAAAAAGGCCAATCTTCCTCTCTCTCCTCCTACAG
This sequence comes from Volucella bombylans, assembly GCA_949129095.1. Lineage (NCBI taxonomy): Eukaryota > Metazoa > Arthropoda > Insecta > Diptera > Syrphidae > Volucella > Volucella bombylans. The sequence goes on from CASBSA010000035.1 coordinate 82,961, forward strand.
ACACATTGCACTTACGTCCATACTTTCCAAGGTCATGGGAACGCTGCTAAATCGTCAGCTCAGGAAATATCTCGAAACACGAAAACTTCTCAATGGCCGGGAATATGGTTTTCGTAGCAACAGGTTCACTGGTGATCTGACGGCATGTCTCACAGAAAAGTCGAACCAAAGCGTACACCAATCTGGGAAAAGCAAGATAGTTGCATTTGATATTTGTAAGGCATTTGACAGAGTTTGGCATCAGGCTCTTTTGTCGAAAATGCGTGCATTTAGGATCGACGACTCTCTTCTTCAATGGATTAGAATCTACCTTTCGGAACGTTCAATTCAAGTGGTCTTGGACGGTCTCAAGTCTGATATCCACAAAATAAATGCTGGTGTGCCACAGGGCTCCATTCTGTCTCCGACACTCTCTTTAATTTTTATCAATATCTCTTGTCTGCCACTTGTAATACAATATACTCCTTTGCTGACGACAGTATTCTCTGCTTTTTATATTCGTTCCCTGTCTCACGTCCCTGCTCTTCAGCTGTAGAACGGGAACGCCCGCATATTTTAAGCTCATTAAATTCTGAAACCACTAACAGAGTACAATTTAATGCTTTCAAAGCACAATGCTGTCGTTAAAACGAAATTTAAACATCCAGCCATTGTCCATGAATGGCACTTGCATCCTGGAAACCGATAAACTTTCCATTGTCGATGTGTGTGTCAACGACAATTTACGTTGGAATGACTACATAAACGTCTAGGTTTGTAAGAAATACTTCACTTCACCCCCTCTGATCGGGCCACAATATATAAGATGTTTATCCGCCCGAAATTGGAGTACAATGCCCACATCTGGTCAGGTGCGCCTAAAACATCTCTGCATCTGCTGGATAGGATTCATAACCGTGCGAAAAAACTCATTGGTGATACTAACATCACTTAAACAATGGACACCTTCTAACACCTACATAATGTCTCGTATTTCACTCTGTTTTATCGCCATTTCCACTGCCAGTGCTCCATTGAAATCACCAGTAGCACTCCGCCCATTCAAACTTTCAACCGTAACACCCGTCTCGCTATGAATGCTCATCAGTACACCCTTAAGTGCACTTTCGGACGTACTCTAAAATATCTTGATTCGTTTCTTAGCCATACAACTCGCTTATGGAATGCCCTGCCGATCTCTGTATTTCCTGGTCGTTATAACTTGCAAACATTTAAAAACAATGTACATTGGTACGTCTCTTTTCTTCCTCCCTAAATTTCCTTGTACAATCACCTTAAGGGTACTCAAACCCCTTGAGCGCGCGCTGATTATAAAAAAAAAATAAAAAAAAATCATCACTCTATTTCGACTTTGCGCGCATATCTTGGTCATTTAAAAGGATCGCTAACAAGTTTAGCAAGTTATTCAGCAAAAAATTCGGATGTTGTTAGCCTAGAATCATCGCAAGTGCACCTAGAAAAACTCAACGAACTATGGGATGAATAGATTTACAATTTTGTTAATAATGATGCTTTCATCGATCCTAAAGCTGATTTCAAAGACTTTTGAATCAAAGTTCTTAGTCGTAAAATCAGTTTTTTTTCCTTCAACTCGCTAAAGAACTAATCTTAACATTTACAGTTCCCGCAAGTTCCGTTATTTAATCACCTGCTCTACAACCACGGCAAACTAAACATGATACAACGCCCATCGCTACTACAGTTCCTACCATTTCCGCAGTGCCTAAAACTGTTGCACCTGGCCTTCAACATTGTAGCGTCTGCAGAACTCTGTCATTCCATCAGATGTCATAAATGACAGCCACCAGTTGTCAGTGAAAAATGGAAAGACACTTTTGTCTTCCCGCCATTCAGCTACAGATTCCCGCCAGCAGAACTTCTCTTTTGTTTTCACTCTTCTTTAATTAAAATGTATAATTAGTTGTAAAAATTATCCCTTGAATTAATTGTTGAACTGAACCGCTTTCCATGACATGTATTTGAGTACAATCCATAATTCCAGTCTCTGATTCTACATATGATTTACGAGTAGCTTGAGATAGAGTAGTTAGAAGATACGACAGCCTTCGTAAGATATCAGATGGTCCGGACGATGTTCGAAGAGGCCTGAATTCATATAACTCGCTTGATATTGACAGCACCCTGCTGTCAAAGACAGATTCTGAAACTCGTCAAAATTGGTCATCTAATAGCATAGATATGGACTATCCATTATTGGGGAATTTCTTGTATTTTTAGGAACGTCGTTGTGAAGCCCTTGAGTCGTACAAATCGCTCGTTCATGATGGAAACAGAGACACTCGGTAACTATTCGAAGCATGCATGTGTCATCCGTAATTGAATGTCCCAAATGTAATGACACTCATTATCTAACACACTGTGATGATTTTCTTTCAAAGGCTGTAAATGCCAAACATAATCTCGTCATATAAATAAAAGAGTGGACACAATTCCAATTGGTATCAGCAGAAATTTCAATGCAGAACTTACACAGCCTTGTGCATCTCGGTATGTCTAACTCAGAAACTTCTAATTCTCAATCGGAAATATCCTCATCATCGCAGGTATCGTTCGTTACCGAATCTTGTGTTCAAAGACTTGGTCTCAAACGGACAAATTCGCGAATACCCATCAGTGGAATTGGTTCCACGCCTGCAGGAACGTCCAAGGGCTTAGTATCGATGGTAATAGCTTCTCAATTTGATACGCACAGTATTTTTGTAAATACCTAAATATTATACCACGTCACCTCACCATTGCGAACTCTTTTCATTGATGCCAGTGACTGGAAAAATATAGTCGATTTGGACTTAGCTGATCTGCTTTTCAATAAACCCAATCCAATCGACAGTTTACTTGAAGCGGATAAGGTCTGGGACGTATAGAACTCACGATTTTCCAATCGCACAGAAAACCATTTTTGGATGGGTGCTCCCTGGAACACTGCCGTCAGATGTGGAAAAAACTAATCGGTCCCATCACACTCTCATCGACATCGAAAAGACATTACAAGCAGCTTCTTCAAAAGAAGACATACGAATTGAGTTACATTTTGTTCAAACGCATAGGTGCGATAAACCTACAAGAAAAGGTCTGGTCTGTAATGTAGGACTGGCTCCAGAAACCATAAATGTGCTAAATTGATGGAACAACTTTGTTGAAAAATGTGAGAGATGTACGGAAACTGTACTAGGAGAAACATGGTGGTGAATGATGACCAGAAAATTCAAGCGTTGACTAAATACATCGGAAGCTAAGTATAGAGTTTTGAGACAGACTTCAAAGGATGTGAAACATTGCATTGGGACACACGTAGATTGACAAGCAATAAGCAAAAGATGAAGTGTAACGTCAAAGCACAGAGAAAAAGGGGAATAGATTCGAAAGAAATTCAATCGCCGAAATACGAGCATATTGAAACAGACGGAACTCCACGATATTGACGGCAACCGGAACTCGTAGACGAAAATGTATCCTGCTTATCGTCTTCATCGATTAGGAAAAAGCGTTCAATAAACAGAATATGACACTTAGGGGGGAGTCATCGTGGGGAAGTGCGAACAATTCTTTTATTATACTTAGGCTCTTTCGTAAGCCATCAGGGAAATTGCGATGATAATGTCGCACATAGAGTTAGCGTGTGGTGCCATGAATGGCGCGAAGACTCCGAAGTATTTTGTGGCAGAAAAATGCCGCTTAAACATATGTTATACGACAAGCATATGTTCAACTTTACATAGAAAAATCGCTGCAAAAGAAGATATATGTAAACGTTACGAATGTCAGCGTTTTCGACAAAACGGAACAAATTAGGTGGTTTTGAGCACGACCGTTTTCGGAGAATCCGGTTGAAAAAGCAGCAGAAGCTCGAGTTTTATAAAGAATTATTAGAGAACAATGTAAAAAATACAAAATAATAAGAATGTAGAGAGAATGCTATGAAGGACGCAATCTTTCTTCTGATCTTCGTACGACAGGTCAAAACAATGCGTTTTTCATCGCCCTTCGAGTAGTATGTTACAAGTACGACCACCAATAACAGATTCGAAATCTTGTGTAAGGCACAAAACCTACCCTTTGATGAATACTTCAGCCATTCTATGGGTCATGGCACGCGGTTGTAGCGTAACTCTATATGGAGCGGATCGATCAGTTCCATATCTATCAAACGGTTGAACACAGTTCGTAGTATGCTACAATATATGCTGAACAATGAGATGTCCAAGCTCCAGTCAGTCTACCCCTCCTCGCGATTTTAAGTATAACCTACAGCCGCCACGATACTTCCTCAAGAGTGCCAACTCCTAGATCGGTGTATTGACCTCCCGTGGTATCAAAATACAGTTTCCGATGGAGCTTCCAAACTTTGCGGTCAGTTCCAATTAGGCACCTTACAGCCCAGGACTCTCGAACTTTAATCCAACCTTAAAGTAATCCGTGATTGCCACCACCTTACTACTTACGCCGTCTACGACGGAAAATCTCATGTGCGAAGCTACGAATCTTTCGAATATGGCTGTATCAACAAGAACACCGCTGATATCGCAAGTCATACTATCATAGGTGATGCCCATGGTTTTCAAACTGGACACACACACAGCACATGCATCCAATCTTCAAGGGGAGCTCCGAATGAGCAGGCCTCTCTTATTCATAAACGCATATGTATAAGGAACCATGCCCTGTTAGCAGAATAGCCAGACTGAGGTTGCAACTCACCTCTAGTAGCCCGCTTATGGTCAAAACATCTACATTGCCTTCTAGCCCGGACAAATTCGGAGAACAGGAGCTTACACTCGCTACGCGACAGATCTTCCTCCCCGTCGAGGAGACCCAATCAACATTTCTCAGTGAGAGTTCGCTTATAATCTTCTGGGCGATACCGCGACGTATGACTTCCAAGTCAAGAGGAGGCACCCCGAACAGCACCTGTAATGCATCCGTAGGTACAGTACGGAAAACTGGTAAGCAGCCCGGCAAGGGCACTCCGATCACGACCACAATCAGACACACTCTCGTACCAAGCCGATGATGCCAAATGTTGCACAGGCAACGAAAAGGCCACCGAACACAATACGAAAGGAATGTCTGGTGAGTTGCCAGTATCCAGTTGGTCCACAAAACTCAGTAGTCGTTGTCTTAGCTGGATGAGGTGAGGTAGGAAATTGATCCGCCCACATATCGTTGTGCCAAGATACTGGACTTTAGTCACCATTAGCACCATTCAGGACTGATTTTAATGGGCCAAGAAATAAGATTGTCACAGTCACAGATATGCTGAGGTCCACGCTTTCGTCCCATCCGGCGACAATTCGCAGCACTCTCGTTAAACCGAAGTATAGATGTCTCTAGGGTATTACGCGAACTCCTGTCTGTGAAGACTTTATTTCATAGGATGCCCATACATACATGACAGTAAGGATACGCTTTGCCATCATCTGCTGCTTTCATGATATACCAAATCGGAACTGTGTGGGAGGCACAAGTTCCACCCATGGTATGGATGAGGCTAATCTTAGGATCGCGGCACCCAGTACCTTTTGTAACTCTATATCGGATCGAAACCAATTGGAGGACCCCTCCTGCGATTTTAGGTTTAAATCACAGCCACCGTGATGCTCTTTGCAGTTTTGCAAGCTTAGTCGGTACTGCCATCTATTGACGAATTGTACATATGTCGAGGAAATCCGAACATTCACGTCCCATAATAAACCTCTGAAGGTCTTGAGACTCTTCTCTTGCCGATGATTTGAGTTGGACTTCCAGAGGATATGCCATTGCTGGTGATTGTTGGGGTATTAATGAATTTCCGTGTAGCTTAAAGTGTTACTTATTTACTCGTAGGTGGCGCTACAGTTCGGGGTAAACCTAGGTCTAAAAAAAGCCAAAGACTCTGCGGATCAAAAAATTGCAGCAAATTTGCTCTACATGTCCTAGCCATCTCAGGCAACTAATGCACAGTTTTCTGACTAGGTCGATGTCGCTGTATAGCTCGTATAGTTCGTTGTTGAATCTACTCCTCCAAAGGGCGTCAACGCAAACGGGACCGGACCGAATATTTTTCTCTCGAAACGACTCAGGATGTCTTCATCCGTTTTTGATAACTTCCATGCTTCTGGGACATAAAGTAGGACTGGGATGATCAAGGTCTTATATAGAGTCTCCTTAGTTGTTCGGGACAGGATCTAACTACTCAATTGGTTTCTTAGCCCTTAGCAAGAGTTCTCAATTGTCACTTTACACAGACGGACGATTTTGGGAGGGATTCTAAAAACGAGACATGATCTATATAGCTCGTCTCTATAAATCCTGTCATATGCCGCTTTAAAATCGGTGAAAAGATTGTGGGTATCGATTTGGAATTCTTGAGATTTTTCCAGGATCTGCCAGAGTGTGAAGATTTGGCTGACTGCAGACTTTCCTGCTCTGAAACCGCATTGGTAGGGGCCAATCAGGTTATTGACGAAGGTATTCAGACGCTTACGCAATATGGCAGATAAGATCTTGCATGAGATGTTGAGGAGACTTATTTATATTTCTGTAGTTGGCTCTGTTGAGGACGTTTCCTTTTTTGTGGACTGGGAAAACGATACCTGAATTCCATTCATCAGGCGTACATCCTGACCAGATCTGAGAAATGAGTTGGTATATGCTCTCCACAAAGTCATTTCCAGCGGTTTTCCATATCTCGACCGATAACCCCTCAGCTCAAATATCTGCTTAGATATTGCTATCTTAGAATACGGTACTACGGGAGTCAAAATCCGCCGAACTTGGGTCTGGGCCTGATTTTTTGAGGTAGGCTCCTTAATAGGAGCGTCACGGAGGCTGCGGTTTAAACCTAAAACGCAGGAAGAGTGTTCCAGTTGATTTCGATCCGATGTAGAGTTGCAAAAAGTATTGGTTGTCGTGACCCTAATATCGGCAAGTGCGTTTAGGTGGCCCTTGACTCATACCGCACTGGTTTCACTTTGGTACTCGTATTACACTACCAATGTGCCAGGCTTATCCTGTCTCCATGGATATATGGGCATCCTATGAACTTAAGTTTTTATTGACAGGTGGTCACGTAAAACATAAGAGACTTCTGACGGCGAGATGTTGGACTTCTACGCTGTTATAATGTCTCCAGAAAAAGTTGTTCCATACTCTCAGCACTGACTGTGACTCTACTATATACAAGGTATCCTTCTTTAGGCTTCTGTGCTAGTCTTCTAGCCTTGACACGTTTTTCTACCTGTTGGTAAAGCTTCCATATGTTATTCATGGAGTACGACAGCTCTATATCTTCGATCATGCACTTCTCGTGCTCTTTTTTATTCTTTTAGAGAAGCCGATATTCTTCTCGAATTTTCTGCTCGTAGAGCGGCACTTGTCCTTCGTTATAAGCTTCTTGTTTCGCTGCATGTGACTGTCGATATTCTTCATAAAATCATTGATTTCTTGGTGGTGGTCGGGTGAAATCAAACACATCTGTTGCGGCGTCTCTGATGCTACATTGACAGCGTTGCTATTGGTATTCGGTACTTGATGCTTGCGGCATAGGAGTTCTTGAGAGATTTCGGGATACGCCTTTCTACGTTATATCTTCTCACAGTAGTTCTTCTTTGTTGTGAGCCTTTGGAAATCCACATTCGCACCGTGGCTACAAAAATGTGGTGATCCGAGTTAATGTTGCCTAAGCAGAGCGTTGTGTACTCGTATATTGTGATAAGGAAAACCTGTGCTTACTGTAATGATATTTTGTCCCGCCGCATCGGAAAACAAATAAGCACAAGCCATTTGGGCAAAATATTGTACTACCAGCCATAGCTACGACGAACGACTTGTCAAAATTAAACCCCTACTTCCGTTTAGCGTAATAAGCGGGATCAGTTCACCTAACTTGAATAATTATTGCTTTTTAATTAAGACCCGAGGCAACTCCGGGCAACTTTCTTGCTTAATAAGAGGAAATACTTAAAGACAACCAAAGCCCTACGGGGTTGGGACAAACTATGCATGGCAAAGGTTGAATGGATTAGTATTCTGGACATGGATTCGTGGTATCCGTAATTCGATTGGTGAGTGCTAATATGGAAGATGGGAACAGATTTGAAATTACGGAGGATAGCGTTCATCAAGATAATTTCAATAGATTAAAATAGAGTACTCGTATGTTATCAACTTTATGGCGTGGTTGAAGCCATCAGTCCAACAGAGTTTTCGTAATGCGAAATGCGGATGAACCTTCTCTGTACACCTTATACGTGCAACACATATATGGATAATGATAGTCGTATTCAAGAACAGACCGGACGAATTCTGAGTAAAGGGATTAAGTGCCATATGGGTCGGAGTATTCCTTGGATCAGCGCTCAAGAAACCGAGGGAGAGTATGGTAGGTGCTGCATAACTTCGCAACCAAATGAATTCAACTTTTGTTTTGTTACTAAAGCTGTGTGTGGTCGGGCATTGTCATGGTGGAAAAGAACGCCCTTCCTGTTCGCCAACTCTGGCCGTTTTTCTTCCACTGCCTACTTCAAAGTATGGAGCTGGGAGCAATATTTAATGAAATTTGTTGTCTGATTGCGAGAAAGCAACTCGCAGTAAAGAGACACCTCGCCAGTTCCACCAAATGCTCAACATGACCTTTTTGGGATGCAAACCTTCTTTACCGACCGATTGCGGTGTTTCATCAGGAGAGCACCAAGGCCTCTTACGCCGAATGTTGGTGTAAACGACCCATATTTCACCTCACGTGACCACTCTTTTTGGGAAGACCTCGAGCGAGTTCCATCTCAACAAGAACTCAGTTCAGTCTCTGCGAAACTGCGAAACGGTGGTATGGGCGATGTTAAACCGCTGAGCGATCTCCAGTGCCGTTAAATGCCTGTCAACGCTAACTGCAGCAAAGATTTGATCAGCGTTCACTATTGTTCTTAGTATTTCAGATTGTTGTCGTACCCCAAATTTGAGCTCCACAAGTCCAGATTGGTCTGATAATAGCTTTGTGGATTTTGTTGTTTTTGCAATAGATAATGGTGATTTTCGTTAAAGTAGCCAGTAAAGTTGTCTGAACTTCATTTGGTCCCGCTTCTGCTGTACGAGTATGTAGTGCTTCCAAATTAGCTTGCTGTCTAAATAGATTCCTAGGTATTTGACTACCTTGACGATAGAGATGTCTTTGTTGTTGATTTTGAGTGGAGGCGGTGTAAATGTCGTTTTGGTAGTAAATAGGACCTGGACAGTTTTGTCTTTATTTACTTTTATATGTCAGTCATCCTACCATTTGGTAGTGTCATCTAGAATTGCTTGTAGTTTCATAGCCACTGTTTGTGAGCATTTGTGGGAGTAAAGCAGTATGGTGTCATCAGCAAAAGTGGCAGTCATCGATGTTGTCTATGTTGGAAGAGGAATGACTCTGACACAAAGGTTAAATAGTAGTGGTCCTAATACGCTGTCTTGAGGGACCCCAGCTCGTGTTATAAAAAGTTTAGAGTGGTGGTATTTACACTTGACATAGAAGTGTTGATCGGTTGGATGACTTTTGATCATCAGGTAGAAGTCAGCTGGTAAGAGATTTTCTTGTTTTAGAAGTAAGCCAGCGTGCCATACGGTGTGGAAGGCTTTGGCGACGTCAAGGAATACTCCTATGCAGAATCTTTTCTCCTCCAAATCAGTTGTAATTTTGGTAGTCCTTCTACGGATTTGCTGGATTCTCGAATGTTGTCTTCGAAATCCGAACTGGTGGTCCGGTATTGCATTTAGTCTGCTCAAAATGTGTGTCACACGGTCTCAGAATAGTCTTTCAAAGATTTTTAACAGTCTGCATGAGGTTGGGTGGCACTTTTTCCAGATTTAGTTATTGCTATCATTTCGGCAACTTTCCACACTTTTTTGGAAAATGTTTAAGTCTAATCATTGTGTTATAACGGGTCTTTCATTAAGCGCTTTCTATCTTTAAATTTAAATAAAACAAAGTGTGTGTAAGATACTCGTATCATCGAAATGTTTTATTCGTTTGAAAGGTCTATCGATGTCATTGTGTATGGAATATAACATCGTTCAAATGTCCGCCGCGGCTTTTCTGGGTGGCGTGCATACGAAATGTCCAATTTTCCATGACTCTGATTTATAATCAGGCTGAATTTGATCGATAACATGGGTTATGTTGGCCTTAGTCGCAGAGACCTGAGACTTCAGAAAACCCCACAAGAAAAAGTCTACTAGGGCAAATCGCACGATCTAGGTGACCAGTTCAATCGCTCGTGCAGAATTGCCAAGGTGGCGTGAGCTGTGTGGCGCGTAGCGCCGTCCTGTTGAAACCATATGTATGTGGTGTATATATCATCCAATTCAGGCCAAAAGAAGTTGGTAATCACCGGTGATGGCCTGGCCAACGTCGTTCTCAAAGAAATTTGGACCGATGACGCCACCAGCCCAAAACACCAAACGGTGACTTTTTCGGGATACATTGGAAGCTCTTGGATCTGATTTGGATTGGCATCGTCCCACATTCAACAATTTTGTTTGTTGACGTACCCATTCATCCAGAAATGGGCCTCATCGCTGAAGATCATTTTTCGATGAATATTAGGGTCAGTTTCCGACTGTTCCAGACCCCATTCAGCGATCACATGTCGTTGTCTATGGCAGTTTACCTTCAGCTCCTGGGTCAGATGAATTTTGTACGGATACAGGCCCAAGTCACAACGCAAAATTCGCCAAGTTTTGCTGGCCGAGTTCTTGTGAGCGACGCGAAATCGACTGCCTCCGATTCTCCTGCACATTCTCACGGACAGCGGCGATGTTTTCGGCAGATCTTGCGTTTCATCAACGTACGGGTATTGGTTTATCGTTTACTGAACCAGTAGAGTCAAATTTATCCACCACTCTGCGAATAGTCCTCTCAGTAAGACGGTTATGGCGACCGTAAAATGGGTGAAGCGCGCGGAACGTTGCCCGAAAAGAAAACCCATTTTAATAAAACAATTTTATCATTTGCACGTGTTGTTGAACGCTATGTCCGTCCATGGTGATTTGGTAAAACAGACTGAACAGCTTCAACAATATGGCCGCTATGAACTGTCAAAGTTCGGAAGTCCTTATTGGAAGACCCTGTATGTGTTTCGAAGGTTTTGGTGTCCGTTTGTTGGTAATTTGTTTTATTTCGCCTATTGTTATGTCATCCATGTTTATGTTTGTAGTAATGTGAGTCTGCAGTTGTGGAGGGGTATGGTCGCCGTCGTCATTGGAGAATATTTTCCAGAAATATTCCGCTAGGGTATCTGCTTTCTCGTAATCTTCTCTGGCCCAGTTTCCATCCATTTTCCTCAGAGGTGGATAGTGAATTAAATTGTTTTTCAGTTTTTTTTTGTTGTTTTCCAAAGTGAGTAGTTCGCCTCAGAAGGTGGATTCATATTTTTTAAGTAGTTTGTTAGGTTGTAATTTGGATTCCTTAGAGCTCTGTTTAATTTTTGTTTACCCACCGGTGCTCTTGTGAGGTATTTTGGTATTTAGATTTGAGTATAGAAAATTCTTGTAATTCGTCCGTTTTTTTCTTAACACATGGACTGAAAAGTCCGTACCGTTTCTAGGAGAGGGCACCACTTGAATTAAGTCCATACCATTTTCAGTTAGTACGAACCTTCAAAAGATACGTGTATAAATTGGACAGCTGTCGGACGATTAGTTCTCGAGATATAGCGTTATTGTGAAAAAAATGGGTTCAAAGCAATTTCGTGTGTTGATTTATCATTGCTTTTTGATGGGAAAAAATGCAGCCGATGCAAAGCAATGGCTTGATAAGTGTTACCCGGACTCTGCACCAGCCGAACGAACCATTCGCAAGTGGATTGAAAAATTTAAAAGTGGTCATACAAGCACCGAAGATGATGCACGCAGTGGACGTCCAAAAGAGGTTGTTTTAGATGAAAACATCAAAAAAGTCCACAAAATGATTACGAATGACCGTAAAGTGAAGTTGATCGAGATAGCTGAGGCTCTGAAGATATCAAAAGAGCGTGTTGGATATATCATACACGAATCTTTGGACATGAGAAAGCTCTGTTCAAAGTGGGTGCGGCGTTTGCTCACAGTCGACCAAAAGCAACAACGTGTTGATGATTTAGAGGATTGTTTAAAGCTGTTCAACCGCAATAAAGACGAATTTTTGCATCGGTATGTGACAATGGATGAAACTTGGCTCCATCACTTCATACCAGAGTCAAGTCGGCAGTCAGCTGAGTGGCGAGCAGGCGACGAACCTCGTCCAAAACGACCTAAAACTCAACAGTCGGTTGGCAAGGTTATGGCATCCGTATTTTGGGATGCACATGAAATAATTTTCATCGACTATCTCCAAAAGGGGCAGACTATCAACAGCGACTATTACATTGCGTTGTTGGAACGTTTGAAGGACGAAATCGCAGAAAACCGGCCGCATTTGAAGAAAAAGAAAGTGCTGTTGTTTCATCAAGACAATACACCGTGTCACAAGTCGATGAAAACGATGGCAAAATTGAATGAATTAGGCTACGAATTGCTTACCCACCCACCGTATTCTCCAGATTTGGCCACCAGCGACTATTTCCTGTTGGCAGACCTCAAAATTTGTTATTTTGGATCCCCAGTCTGCTGCATTGAGCATTGAAGTCTCCTGCTGGTATGAATCCTAAAGTCTTCATAAAGCTATTAAATTGCTGTGTGCTGATCATGTGTTTGGTTAGGGCAGTAAAGAGCAGGCAATAGTAGTGGAGCATTATTGTCCATCAGTTGCAGTGTTTCCAGGAGCACTTAAGCCCTAGAAGGCAACAATTGGAAATTTAAATTGAAGTTGGATCAATCAATCTGTAAAGCAATTCCTAATCTATTGTACTAACAAATCATAAAAAAACTGTCTGTCACAGAAATCGATATTTAACCTCCATCACGTAGCCGTACTGATTCCAATGCACCCATTTCGTCCACTACAAATTCGTACATTCACTCAGTTCCCTTTCAAATCTGCATGCATCTATGCAAGTAATGCATATCACATCCCTGATTTTCATATTCATTAGATGTGTCCACAGCAGGAACGACGATAGATAAATAATCTGTAATTTGTAATCCTTCGCCGAGGTGTGACTAAGTTTCTTTGAAATGAACCTCCCACGCAAAAGGAAATATTTTAAAATTGGGAAACTTTTCTCAGCTTGTGAGGGGTGACTAACATACTCATGCACCAGTTGGCACTTGTTGCTACAATGTAAAAGGTATACCACTGAATCGTTGAAATTCACCTTCTCAATGCCCATCGCCGTTGGAGCCATGGCACTGATTACAAGTTGCTACAGAGAAGGATACTTATACCTGGTGATGGATAACCCGCGATTTAAGGTTGACGTACATCTTACTAATAACTGTGTTCCTTGACATGAACCTCTTCCAAAAATATTAGTATCTTACAGGAACTGAATCCACACGGAAACTGAATACAAATGAGGAAGGGTATATGGCAGACACACTGTCTAAATCATCTAATCAGTTGCATTTTTGATAGTTCCATCAGTCAAAGCACTCGCTAAACTCTGAGTGAATGTTCTCTGTGCCCAGCCAAATATATTCCGGACAAGGTCATGTGACACAAGGTCACGTTCCTACGTTCCAAGTGCAATATATGTAGTCTTGACGATGTGACATGTGAACTAAAATTTTATTCTGCCAACTGATTTAGGAATTTCAGAGATTTTCTCAACCTACCACCAACGTCTTGTGACCATTAACCTTTAAGCACGTTTTTCTCGACCCAACATACTGCTATATTCTTTAAGTAACTAAGTAACTATCTGAAAATTAATATTTTCTACCGGAGATACTATTTTTGGAGGACATAATACACATCGAATCGAACCCGATACGTTATCGATTTGTCCTTCTGTGACGGATTATGATTCAACTATACCCGTGCGCCATATACCAATATCAGTCGATTTAATATTTATAAGGCTCTCAGTGCAGCTATACTGGTTTGGCTGCCAGCCTGCTATCCTGCCACAAATCAAACTAAAAAACAGAAAAAAAAAACGGAAGAGGAAAAAATCGATGTCACACTACACAACGACCATACAACACCAGCCCATCAGAAGAAGGTGGTGAGCAACAACTCTTTTCCCATACTCAGTCAGCCAGCTTTTTGCCATTGCTGTGTTGGACACATCTTTCAGCTCAAAAAAAAAATCCCAAATACGGACACCCGGATTCGTTGTTGAAGTGAAAAAAAAAATCCCCTCTTCACTTGCTTGGTGGGAATTAATGTGCGCTGCAGGGGGCGACCCGACATTCATCCTTGGCCGGATTTCGCTGAATGTGCGACCAGAATAAGCAATTGACACTACTCGCAGGGGGCGAAAAAATAAAACAACAACACGATAAGGCTTATATTGCATGCCTGTATCTTTTATCTTTTAAGTCTTGCGTACAAAAGCAGGCCTTCCAACTTCCAACATCCAACTTTAAACAACTTAATTAAAGACAAGCAAGCTGCTTTGTTACTGTGGCTGCTGTTATTTTTGTTTCTTTGTAGCTACAACGGACTGAAATAAAGCTCCTTAAGGACCCATAATCAAAGTTTACGTTCGCTGTTCATCTGGTGGACTAAGGATGATCCAAATGGGTTTGCTACATACCATACAGTTCAGCCATTGATGAAAAATAATGGCCTACATGGGGTATGGGTAAAAACTGTGGAGATGGAAATAAATGGGCTTATAAACTGCGACATCCTTCTCTGTTTCTTTGATTTGCTTTTATGGGAAACGGCATACTCGACTCAAATGTCTTACTAATTTTTGTAGCATTGATTACTGCCATAGTCTGATGCTGGCCTAATGCTAATACCAAATTAACAATAGCATACAATTATAATCCACACATAAATAAGGAACACATATGTAGGCATGCACGAGTATGTGCACATGTGGAGCAACATAAATCAAATCCAGGATACTTCCAAAGTTCCCACAAAAAAAAAAGTAAAAACAAACAAAAGAAAAACAATGGACAAGAGATTAGAATTGCTGACACATAAATCTTAGTGACATGCCTACCTTCACACTTCGTTCCCAGAGATTTGTGTGATTCACTAACAAACTGAAGTGACGAATCAGTAAGAATGTCAGTTAATTACTCCGTCCTTCTGCAGCCTGTCACATAAGATATGCTTTCGTTCCTTAAGGTAGAGGCAGCTTATGTTTCGAGAGCTGTATTGTACATTTCATTTATCTGCTTAGTAAATAGTTGTGCAGCTACAATAATTGTAATTTTATTACGAACATTTACTTAAAATCCTTTTTCACACAAATAATTTGAGTCCTCTGGATTGGATGAATTCCGTAAGGGTCTGTACATCGTATCTTGCAGGAGGGTTAGTTTCGAGCAACACATTTGATTTACCGTCTTCAAATGGAAGTGAATTACTGGATCAATCTGACGTAAAATATCTGTAAACGTACAGATTAAGAGGACTTTTGTTGAACGTACCATCGGGTTTGACATATTTTCAGCATCACAGCTGCTTTATTGAATTCAAAACAAAAATTATTCAACAAGGAAATGACAAAGTATTTCTTTCTATTCAGAGAGGTCGTCACCATCTATCTCATATGTTCACACATAGCAAGCCCATTGTCGTGGCGAAAAAGCTCGTCCGGAATGAAGCAACGAATATTCTCGTTTACAATGTTTATTTCCTGTTGAAGGTGCAAAGTTAAAGGAAAGATAAGGTAGGGGAAGGTCGTGTACCTCGGAACGATTTCAATAATCTAGCATTTTTCTCTTTTACTTCTTAACCTGTGCTAAAAAAAAGAATTCACGCAGCAACAAAAACATATTATCTCCCTAAAAAAGGTTTGAACTTATTGTTGAAGTGCATAGTTTTTAAGTAAAACATTAAAATTAATTAAGTTTGCCATCGTTACAAGGTACACTTAGGTAGTGTACCTTGGTACGGTTGAGATAAAAGTCTCAGATCTTTAGAAAACAAACATAACTCCAGCTTTATTATTTAAAATTAAGTTAAAAACAAAACAACAAAAAATAAAAAATTAGAAAAAATAAATTGTAGAAATTCAGGTTGACTTACACAAGAAAATTTCGTTCTTAAACCTTCTTGCCTCTTGCTAACTGGAAAATTTCTTCGATGGTCATTTCATCATCACCGCTGAAGTCCTCGTCGCTTCTATTTTCTATTGGCGTGGTGTTTGCTTTCGCATGTCTGAATTTAGGAATTCGTGGAATCACCGGCAGCTCAAAAGTTTCATCATCGTCTGAGGACTCGTTCAAAACTTTTTCCTTCGCTGAATTTGGCTTTTTAGTGGTCTTGACTTTCGAGCTTCCTGTAGCAATTTCTTCCTTCTCAGGAGTGTCCGTAAGAATCCTAGTTCTTCCCCTCTTTCTTCCACGTGCAATAGGATCCTTTCTTGGAGCAGCTTTTGGAAATGGCCTTATTTGCTCTGGTGATACGAAATTTATCGAAGGATAACAGAGGTCGCTGTGGATGTTCCTGGTCTTTGTTCATCTGCAATTATAAGGTCATTTGCATTTTCGGTGGGCATAGCAGCTGGTTTTTCAGGACATGGTCGATCCGTTACGAAGCTACTAAGGAATTCATCTTCGTTGAAAATATCGTGATTGAAGGGATATATTCCTGTTACTTCAAATCCTTTAACGATGTTTTGCTGATTGAATGCTTTCGGATAAGCCTGGCCGACAATTTGTGCTACATTGTAAATTGACATTGGTTTTCCTGGGTTGTTCAGCATCCATTCACTTGCGGCTTTGTTGTAGTAAGTTTTATACGGTCCAAATACCGTTCTATCCAGAGGCTGCATTTTGTGGGAAGTATGCGGCGGCAGAGCCAAAAGAACAACTCCATGTTTTCTGGCGAGATCAATGGCCTGCAGAGATATGTGGCTATCATGGTTGTCCATTATAAGCAAAACTTTTTCATCTGGTGTTGGCTTTGAATGTGCTATAAAATGTACGAAGAACTCAATAAACAGTTGCTCGTTTGACCAGCCGGAAGGATTAGCACCACCAATACACCCTGCTGGAGCACCCTTAAGCATATGTTCCTTGAAATGAACTCTGGGCAATATCAACATCGGCGGAACATGATTTCCTATTGCATTAATAGCCGCGACCATAGTGACATTTATTCCTCTTTCTCCCGAGGTCATGCTTCCTATTTGTTTTTCACCTTTGGCAGCTAAAACTTTCGGTGGGACGTGAACCGTTGAATTTCCAGTTTCGTCAAGATTGTAAATTCTACTTGGGTAAAATTTAAAACGGGAATAGCAATCTTCCAAATTGGTAAAAAATTGTCCCACATTGCAGCGGTTAAAACTGGTTGATCTGGAAAGACTGGTCGACTCTGGCTTTCTGAGTGATAAAGTTTGGTGCCGTTTAAGAAAGCCAATCATCCACTCTTTGCCAGCTGCTTCGTTCTTTATCCACGACTCCGGAAGAATTTTTCCATTTGCTTTTGCAAAACTAAAGGCCAATTTGGTTGTATCAATTTTCGATAATCCATACTGCAGCTTTGCTGCTGTGGTAAGGTATTCAACCAAGGCAAGTTCTTCTTCATCATTAAGCACTTTTTTGTGTGCAATTTCTGAATGGTATTTGAACGTTGCATCGCCAGATTTCCGATGCATTTGAAGATGACGAAACAAAGTTGTTTTGGAAATACCGTGGTCTTTTGCAGCTCTGCCGATTGTTTCCTTATTGTAGAGAACATCGTTGATAGCTTCCTGTAAGGCATTTTCATCCAAAGGAGTTCTTTTAACACCTTCCTTGCTGCGAGGCATATTCAGACTGCGGCAATGAAAAAAAAAACGTAGATGAGTCATGGCGAAATAAAAACTCATTTTGTTTTTAGTAATGTGATTGTACCTTGGAACGGTCCAAGGTACAATTCAAGTGCCGTTCCAAGGTACAAAACATCGATATTTCTTCTTTAATCATTTTTCACCAACACAATACTATGCCTTATTCACTAAAAGCGCAATAATTCGATTCCAGCTGCTCTCAGCTGTACTACACGTTTCCCAAAAATGGTTGAAAAAAAAACTTTTAGTGTGCGAAAACCGGATTTTCTTGTTTTTTTGCACGTCCGTCGCTAACCGAGTATGATGACAGAACGAAACAAGCTGCAACATGAATGCCCTTCAGACGTTGTGGAACCTTTTTCTTAGAATAAGATAAAAATTAAAAAAACAGCAATCGTTCCGAGGTACAATCGTTCCAAGGTACATGACTTTCCCCTACATATGTAACTTCGCTTACAATTTTTAGTAAATTCCCTGGCGCTAGATTGAACTTCTTTCCCAGTCAAACGGCAACCAAAAAAAGGGGTCGAAATGGTTATGTAATCTGACTGAGTGCATTCAAGGGGACACTTTCCGTTCGTTTTGGAAAATGAGTTCGATTTAGCGCTATTTATTTACAAAGCTTTACAAATTTAAAGACATATTTACTAACACCTAGTACTAGACTGAAGCCTCACCAACTTCTAATTTAGCCAACTTCACCGCCGGTATTCGGAAAATTCCTGCCGCGGGCTTCACGAATCTGCTTATCCGGTCCCAGAAACACTCTTACTATTCGCCCTCTTCTCCACACTGATCTTGGCACATCAGCGTCACATATTATGACCAAGTCTCCCACTTTCTAAGGCAAAACTCGTTTGAACCATTTACACCTTCTTGTGAGCATTGGCAGATACTCCTGGACCCATCTCTTCCAAAAACGATCTTTTATCTGCCTACTCACTCGCCACTGCTTTCGAAGGCACAATTCCTTTAGATCCAATGGGCCTGGAGTTTGTGTTGAGTTTGGGCAACCCAGGGGGAAATGATTTGGTGTCAATGGATCTTCGTCTTCACTTCACACTGGTTGGTGAGTAAGCGGGCGGCTGTTTACGATATTTTCAGCTTCGATCAGGGCACTGTAGAGCGTTTCTAGTCGAGGTGCTAACTCATGAAGTGAATACGATAAGACTCTTTTTACGGAGCGCACGAGCCTCTCCCAGCATCCTCCTACATGTGGGTTTGACGGGCAGTTGAAAACCCACTCTATTCGTGACGAAGATAGCTCTGCTTTAATGGCTTCACTGTCAAAGATTTTTGAATTAAGCAACTCGTTCCTCGCACCAAGGAAGTTCGTGCCATTATCGCTCCGTATTCACTTCGGAACTCCACGTCGGTTCACAAAATTGCGAATACATCTCGTACGGTCGTACATGTGCACAGGGCAATCCATCTTTTCTCTTGTCGTCGTCCGACATTAATTCGAACTGGCCCGAAATAATCTAGGCCCGTGTAGGTGAAGGGTCTGACGAATGGCGTAAGATGGTCCTCTGGCAGCTGGCCCATCAATGGTGGCAATGGCAAGGTGGTTCGAACCTGACACAACGGAAAGTTATTTTTTACCTTTTGTACGGCAACGCGTAGGCTTGGAACCCAGAATTTCTGTCGAACTTGGTTGGCTATGGTATCATGGAGTAGGCACCGATGATAATGGTCCACTACCATTGTCGTAAGCCGATGATGTTTTGGCAATATAATCGGGCATTTGGCAGCATGTGGAATTGTGCTAGCGGCATCGATGCGCCAGTAAATACGTAACAGGCCATAGTCGTCTATGTAGGGCGTTAATTTGTAAAGGCTACTTGTTTTGGTGAGTTGTTGCTGCGCGCTGAGCTGGGCAATCTCGTCTGCAGATGCGTCGTTCTGCGCTTCAGAGCATACCACTCGTTCGGCGTCATCGATCTCCGCAGCCGAGAGTTCTCCCTTCTCTGTCGACCTCTTCTAACACGCTTTAATGAAGCGAATTACCCAACCCGATGTTCTGAGCAGCTTCGAGTATTTCGAAAACCTGGATATGTCAAAAATTAGCTTACTTACCTTTTCGGTGTATAGAATGAATGTCGGCTTCAGCTCTTCTTGGCATCCGCAACTTTTAATGTCATCCGGTTGTGTCGGCCAGGTTTCTTCAGACAGTTCGAGGAATAACGGACCACTCAACCATCTGTTTTCATAGATGCACTTCGGCGGATATTTGGCTGCATTCCAGAATTTCGGCGATTCGAAATGCCACAAACTGTTTTTGGCGGCGGGGCTCCGATCTGATCCAGTTTATGACGATCTTCGAATCGCTCCAGAATATTTGGCATGATTTTCAAAACCGCAAATAGCTGGAGCCACGGAATTGAAGTCAGCTTCTTGGGTGCGCACTTAGTTTTTCCACAAACGAACGAAATGGACACTCTACCTCCCACTTCGATCCTGAGATATGTAACAGCGCTGAACGCCTCTTCACTGGCATCGATGCAGGTGTGAATAACTATTTTGTCAGCAGAAGACAGGAAAGCGTTGTGACACCTTGGCACTTGGCATTGGCTTAGCATAGGAAGCTGCTCTTTCTAAAACTGCCATCTATTGAAAATTTCATTGGGAATCGGTGCGTCCCATTCCACCCTATAACTCCATATAGATCGCAGCAAAAATTTTAAATAAATAGTAAAGTTTGCGATCATGCCAAATGGATCAGATATTGACATTGCAACACTCAGGAACTCTCTCTTTGTCGGACATCTATTTGCGGCGATAACATCCTGGCTTACTCAAGGAAACTTGAGTTTGAAAACGAAAACATCATCGACTGGGTCCCAGCATATCCCCAGCACTTTCTCCGTTGCTGCATCTACGTTCATCTGCACCAACAGCCCTGGAGTTTGATGCGAAATTTCGCTTTTATGGATCGATATGACGGCTTTAGTGACTTCGACAGCTTCGGTCACACTGTCAAAACTATCAACGTAGTCATCCACATAGTGGTCCGCCAATTATCGTTGATGAATTTTATAGCGTTGACATTTTTCACATAATTTGCGGAGCATGGTGAACAGTTGGCACCAAAAATCATCGATTGCATGATGTACACGTCGAGAAAACGCTACGAGTTCTGATCTTTAGACTGGATCACCACCTGGTGAAACATTTCTTTTACGTCTCCAGTAATTGCGACGGGACGCAAACGAAAATTATATAGAATGGCCACTGATGGCTTGAGATCATCAGGGACTTTTAGTAAAAAATAGTTTAAGCAGACATCTTTTACTTTAGCTGTAGCGTCGAACACAAGCCGGATTTTCCTGGTTTGTTGGGATTTTTAACGCCGAAGTGCGTTCTAGCTGTGTTTATGTCCGCTTCGGCATTGGAGAACTTCCTAGCATAGCCCTTCTCCAAATAGCTGGCAATGATGTTTCTATATGCCGCTGCAAATTCTGGTTCCTTCTGAAGCTTGATCTCAAGGCTCCAAAGTCTTCGTTTTGCCATGTCGTAACTTGATGGCATCTCAAAGGCATCATCTTTCCACAACAGACCTGTATGATAGCGTTCATTAACTCTTAATGTGGTGGTTGAAAAAATATATAGTGCTCTTTTTTCGGCAGGTGAAGCTAATGGCTCTGTTGGTTTCTTCACGCCAAACGAATCCATATTAAAGAAATCATTGACAAGCTGACTTAGGCGCTCATCGTTGTTGCTTTTTGTGCTGCTTCTGCTTTGCTAGGGTTCTCTTTCAGTGTTCTACCATACACCATTCATCCAAGTTTGGTCTCAACGGCAATAGGTCCAAAGTCATCGACCTCAATGGTTCGCATCGGTGTGCCCAGATGACAATTGTCAAGGCCAATGAGAATTTGCGGTATGACACTCTCATATGAAGGTATCGTGACATCATCCATGTGACGATATATTGGTTGCAAGTCCTTTTCAGATACTGACGGATACGGGAAACTCAAATCGACGACTGTCTGCATACCTTCCATTAAGTCCTGTTCAGCATTCTCCTTGTCGGCACTCACTCGAAGGTTGACCACATAAGAATCCTCATTGATCGTTTCCTTACCAAACCATTTTAGCATCAAATTCACTGATCGACTAGTCAAGTGCAACTTCTTGGCCAACTCTGCACTCAAAATAGTCACCGATGATCCTTCATAGAGAAGAGCGTAAGTTCTTACCGCAGTCCCATCAGCACCATACAACCTGACTGGCAATACGCGAAAGAGGATTTTGTGGCTCAATTCAGCATCGTTCTCTCTCGACGACGACATAGTTTGTTGAGTTTCGTGGAGCGACGTGTGATGAACCTTCGAGCAACTATCGATCCCGCATGTTTTTCGTGCCTTGCATGACCGCACATTATGGCCGAATCGAAGACAGCTGAAGCACAACCGGTTTTTCTTCACAAATTAGTGTACGAGTATGTGCTGCAGTCGATCACTGAATGTGCCGTCTCTTTGCAATATACTCTTAGTATCTGCATTTATTATTGCTGACAGCTGGTGATGTTGACTGTGCTGAGGCATGAAGAAAATTTCTTGATTTTGCTTTCGTCTCTACTAGTTTTGGCAAATAGCTCGGAGTGACCAAGCATACCAATCTGGCAATAGAAGTCAAACATTCGTCAAAATGTTTGATCGTAGTATATGGCTGCACATAAATACTGTGCTGAGTCCACTCCATTCGCTTACTCATCGGAAGCTTATTGACGAGCGTCGATAAGTGTTTAAGTGTGATTAATAGTTCTAGCATTCCCTCTGGGATCTGTGCGATCTCTCTCACCTTCATAAGTTGGTTCCGTAGCAAGCACTCTGGGCGGCCGTAGCGGAATTCCAACGCAGCCATAACTCGATCTACATTGTCGGGGTAGATTAGTAATGATTCCACGACTGCTTTGGCATCACCCTTAATGCACTTCTGCAGCCGAAAATTACTTTCAACATTAGTGTAATTGAACATAATCGTGGACTCATGGTAGGCAGTACAAAACATCGGCCACCCTTCTGGCCGTCTATTAAAGTCGGGCAAGTGTTGCAATTTTCTGCCACCTCCGTAATTACTTACACTGTGTGGACTAAGTGAATTTCGTTCTAAAGGCGGCTGCGAAGTAAATGCCTGTAGTGGCTGTGGCAAATGTGTTGCCTGTGCGCACTGTTGTGCAGACGGATATGCAAACGGCTGAGTTGCAGTCAATGGCGTGAGGTATGTTATAATCCTCGGTGTGTATGTGGAAGTGAATGAACAAGCTGCATGCGCTGCATTCAGGGACGCCTGTGGTGGTAAATTTGGCTGGTACAGTCGCCGGACTGCCGGGAATACGATGTAGTATATTGTGCCGGTCCGGCACTGGGGCGCATGACAGGTGCTGCAGTTGCTGTAGTTATCGTGACATCGGCGGCGGTAGTGATGATGGGCATTGGCAGTGAGTCAGTGGAAGAAGTTGTGCTCAGTGGTAGCTGGCGGCTGAGCTGTTCTTGCAAAAGCGCAGGCGTTCTTCTTTTTCAGATGTGGCATTCGCCACGGCGGCTGCAAGTTGTGAACGCAGCTCTTGCATCTCCTTAACTGATTCTTCCATTGCTGTGTCTCTTCAGACTCGCTTTCTAAATCGGATTGTTCAGAAAGTTCTTCGGCAGTTTCCAGATGAAGTTTTGGCTATGAACCTCTGAGCAATCAATCGACTACTTCTCCTCGGAACAGAAAATGGCGGAAAATTAGAACAATTACTTGCTAATTCTTCTTAAAAATTGAAATAAAGTGTTGTGGCGAACAAAGCTCGTGCGGAATAATTTGAAGGTGCAAAGTTAAAGGAAAGTTAAGATGCATATGTAACTTCGCTTACAATTTTTAGTAAATTCCCTGGCGCTAGATTGAACTTCTTTCCCAGTCAAACGGCATCCAAAAAAAGGGGTCGAAATGGCGTTTTGTGCACCCAGATCCTTATGAAATCTGACTGAGTGCATTCAAGGGGATACGTTCTGTTTGTTTTGGAAAAGTAATTCGATTTAGCGGTTCATGGTAATGAGCATCAGCTCCCTCGTATTCTTCACCAATTGCCGTGACTCCTCCTCAACTATTCTATGCCCTATATTCCTCGGCCGATCCGTGCTTCTACCGTGTTATGATAAGGGAATACATTGAATACAGGCACCTACTATAGAACGTTTGCAGTTTTTTTTGTCACAGTAGCATTCACCTTCCAATCGCTGTACCCGTACAACAGCACGGATTCAACATTTGAACGGTACAGTCATAGCTTGGAGAATATGGAAAACAGCATTCCTAAAAAGACGTGCCATCTTCGCTCTTCCCCTACGTCCCTTCTTTCTAAATTCATGGAAACGCTGATAAACCCTCAGCCCATGAAATATTTCGAAGCACGAGAACTTCTCAATGACCGGCAGTACAGTTTTCGTAGCAACAGGTCCACTGCTGATTTGATGGCATGCCTGACTGAAAAGTGGAACCTAAGGTACATCAATCTTGCGAAAGAAAGGTAGTTGAACTGATGCAGCTTAGCATCAGGCTCTGTTGTCGAAAATGGGTTCTATTGGGATCGATGAATCTCTTCTTCAATGGAATAGAAACTACATTTCGGAGCGTTCAATTCAAGTTGTCTTGAATGGTTTCAAGTCTGATATTCACAAAATAAATGCTGGTGTGCCCCAGGGCTCCGTTCTGTCTCCGACACTCTTTTTAAACTTCACTAATGATTTCTTGTCTGCTACTTCTAATTCAATATATTATTACTTTGCTGACGACAGTACTCTCTGCTTTTCATATGCCCTCATCGACTGTAGAACGGGAACGGCAGCGTATGCTAAGCTTATTAAATTCCGATATCAACAGCATAACCAATTGGGGAACTATCAACAGAGTGGAATTTAATGCTTCCAAAACACAATGCTGTCTGCTGTCGTTAAGGCGAAATCCAGACACCCAGCTATTATGCACGAATGGCACTTGCATCGTTGAAACCGAAAAACTTTCCATTCTCCTGTGTGTGTCAATGACAACCTACGTTGGAATGAGAACATATTTGTTGTTGATCTGGCCACAATATATCGTATAAGGCATTCATCCGCCCAAAATTGGAGCAGAATGCCCACATCTGGTCAGGTGCTTCTAAAACCCCTCTGCAGCTGTTACATAGGATTCAAAACCATGCGATGAGACTCATAGGTGATGCTAATATCGCCTAGTCAATTGACAACCTCGAACACCGATGAAGTGTCTCTTCTATCACCTTGCTCTATCGCTATTTTGACCACCAGCGCTTCAATGAAATTGCCAGTAGCATTCCACCCCTTCAAATCTTTATCAGTTTACCATCAAGTCCACTTTCGGAAGTACATTGAAATATCGTGGTTCTTTCATAAGCCGTACAACTCACTTATGGAATGCCCTGCTGAGCTCTTCATTTTCTGGTCATTGTAACCTACAAACATTCAAAACCAACGTGCATCAATTTAAAAAAAAAAATAAGTAAATAAGCTGATTACATTGCTTTGCCATATCATGGACATCATTCGAAACGCAGACTTTGCTTTGCCGATTCGGTTGACAATATCCTGTTCGGTTCCAGCGTCAGTATGGATAACTATTGGAAACTCTCTAATTTTGATGAGTTAGTACTGAGATTAACGATTTTGGTTTAGGCAGTGTTAATCTTCAAACTTACAACGTTTGCCTCTCTCTCCGCTCTTGCTAATCCATAATCCTTTGAGAGAGTAAACAAAGGTCGTCGGCGTAGTCCATATGTTTGTGTTGAGATTTAGGAGTCCAACGAATTCCTCCATTTCCAGTAGATAAGGCTTCGCGAAGCACATCCCTAATCACCAATAAAAAAAAGTATCGGCTATAAAATGCAACCTTGTCGGACCTCACTATGGATCTTCCTTTCTCTGACAACATTCCAGTACAACAACATGATATTTAGAGCCATCATATGTTGTTTTCTTGCTTTCATCTGTGCAAGGCAAGTCAGGTAAATTGCCCGTTGACACTGTCGAATGCCTTCTCAAAATCAATGAGCAGCAAATGAAGTGGTGACCGGTATTCAACGCATTGTTCAATAATGATCCACAGGGTGTTGTTGTCGTTGATACAGGAGGATCCAGAGTGGAAACCTTCTTGTTCGGAGTGTATCTTCCAGATATATGTGTGCCTCTTATCGGGGTACAATATCTAGCTCACTTCGCTAATAATGCAGAGAACCAAAATGAAGAAGACCAGCTGTGGAAAACAAGGCCAATAATAGATTTTGTCTGGAAATAATTCCATTGCTTACCACGTTCGAAACACATGTCAATCGATGAGCAAATGATTCCGTTTTCAGGGCGATGTGAGTACCGCCAGCATGTGCCAGCCAAACCTAGTCAACTTGGATTTAAAAACGTTGTATTAGCTTCCCGAGAGGGTCAAGTACTTGATTTTGAAATGAATGCTGGAAAAATTGAATTCATATCAGAGTTAATGAAAACTCTTGGTCTAGGGATTGACATTGTCCAATCTCTCTGCCGTACAATAAACAGCAGCTGTGTTATATACAAGCACACAGACCGATTGTTTACAAGCATTAAACTGGCTGACAATTTAATTCAAAACAAAGAGAGTCTTTTCTGATTGGAACAGTAATGTCAAATAGAATTGGATCCGTATCAAACAAATTAAAAGCAGACAAGCAGTTGCAAAGAATTCAATGGGATGAGAAAGTAAGGAGTGATGAAATTGTATGTGTTTTGAAATGGAAGGACCTACAAGATGTGACAATGCTTTACAGATATACCCGGGGTGCCTCACCAGATACCTGTAAGTGTTGCGCTGGTGAAAAGTATTTAAACGGATGTAAATCAGTCAGGTATTATCAAAAACTATAACACTTGAATGGTTGAGATAGATTTGTACAACAGAGAAGTCAATTCAATTCCTCAATCTGAATGCTGTCAATCGCTCGATAATGTACATGTGCTGTTGTATAAAATAACATGTCCAATCCAAGCATAAGCCAGGTTCAATGAAATACCAATCTAAAGATTAAATAAGATGGCGAGAATATCCACCCACATTTCGAGCAAACTGACTCCAGTTCTAGACCCAGCTCCAGCCCTAAAACTAGCGAATAACACCGTGAAAATGAGCCTCCACAAAAGAAACACCAATCTGGTTTGTCGTTGGTCACTTGTTTGCCAAGTTTGCATCTAAATTTTCGCATCCGACGTGGTCTTCACGCTGCCGCACCATACGCATGAAGTGCATATGTGTATTTATGTAGAAAATTTGGAGAACATTTTGCTTTCTAATTTTACCCATCTTAGTTTAAGTGAAAACATTGCTATCTTACATTTGTTCAGGTCCTAAGAGGTTAAATCCTTCTTTTTTTTCACCGAAAAGAAACCTCATTGAAGCTTCATGGTTATCCAAGAAGTGGCCGCCCTGAGTTTTGGTATATTCAACCAGAAAATTGGGTAGCCACACACATATTCATTCAATTCGCCCAATTGATTCTAGCGGGCCCAATATTTGGTATATTTATCCAACGGTCCGATAGTTGGCTGAAGCCTGTAACCATATCTTGGAACTCCACCAGACCAAACTCTCTTACTCCCAAGTGTGCCACTAGATCTACCCAGATCCTCGTGACGACTGGGGAAGGAGGAACTTCTTCTCAACTTTCATAAGAGGATGGACAAACTAGATGGCGTCCCACCCTATTTATTTTCAACATTTCTCTGCATTTTTGTTATTTTGTTGACTTTGTTATTGTATTTTGTGTGTTTGTTCTGTGGCTCTGTTGCAGAGTTTTGCAGGCAACTGTTTCTAGGCAGCTGATATGGATTGTGGAGTATCTATGCAAAGGGTTCCAGACTATCTATCCTACTCTAGTCGCATAACCCTAATCATATGACCATATCTTGAGAATGTTCCAGACAATCCGCCTGGCTCTGTCTTTCCCGGGAGACTAGTTAATTGTCACCTCCAAAGGAGGTTCAAGGTAGAACTACGGGACTAGAATAATCCACAGGTCGGTCCAAAACGTCCCCGGACATTAGAGACTCAACACTCCCAGATTGTACTCTGTCTCTGCATACACTTGAGTGCGTCGAATCTTCAATGGGACGAATCTACTTTCGCACTCGTGTAGTAGCAAGAGTATTTAAAGATCTTAACATTCACAAATCCGCTGGTCTAGATGGTATATCTTCCCTCCTTCTGAAGAGGTGTTCTTCCACTTCTCAATGACCGCCAATATGGTTTTCATAGGAACAGATTCACTGGTGATTTTATGGCATGTCTCACCGAAAATTGGGACCAAAGCGTAAATCAATCTGGCGAATGCAAGATAGTTGCACTTGATATTTCTATGGCATTTGACAGAGTTTGGCATCCGGATCTTTTGTCGAAAATGCGTGCCTTTGGGATCGGCGACTCTCATGTTCAATGGATTAGAAACTGCCTTTCGGAACGTTCAGTTCGTGTTGTCTTCGATGGTTTCAGGTCTGACATCTACAAAATAAATGCTGGTGTGCCCCAGGGCTCCGTTTTGTCTCCAACACTCTTTTTAATTTTTATCAACGATCTCTTATCTGTTACTTCTAATCCAATATATTTCTTTGCTGACGACAGTCCTCTCTGCTTTTCATATTCGTTCCCGGACTCAAACCCTTGTTCTTCGGCTGTAGAACGGGAGCGACAGCGTATGTTAAACTCATTAAATTTCGATGGCAACAGCATAACTAATTGGGTAACTATCAACAGAGTGGAATTAAATGCTTCCAAAACGCAATGCTGTCTGCTGTCATTAAAGCGAAATCCAAACACCCAGCCATTATTCATCTTCGAATCCGAAAAACTTTCCATTCTCTGTATGTGTGTCAATGACAACTTACGTTGAAATGACCACATATTTGATGCCGCCAAAGACGCTGCGAACTGTCCAGGTTTCCTTTAGAGATGTAAGAAATATTCCATCTCCTTCTGACGTGAAACAATATATATGGCTTTTATCCGAACAAATCAATCACCGACCATATTCTATCGTGTGATTTTTGTTTGCCCTTTGTCAATTCTAGTTGTTCCCGTTAGCTGAATTCTTTTTTTTCCTCCTCTGTCCAGATAAATCAATTTTTTGTCTCATCGCGAGTGTAAAACGACACATGTTAAAATGGTCCATGGGCCGAACATGAGTGGTTCCCATTTTAGGGCACTACCACTCGATGTGGATTCTGCAATATTAGCTCAACCAAATAAAAAAGTAAAGAGCAACACATCAACATCTACTTCGATCTCCCCATACTCTTTCCCCGCCCTCCCAGCTATTAAAATTGCTAAAAACCCTAAGTTTATATTAATTTCTCCAAAATCAAGTGAAAAGCCAATCTCATCAATCAGTCATTTTCTATTAAAAAAAGCTATTGACAATATAAGCACTGCATATGAACGAGTGACTCTTCTCCGTGATGGTAATATCCTTGTTTTAGCCAAAACGGAAACATCCGCCAAATTGTTCCTAAAAGCAAACAATCTGGCCAACTCATGTCCCGTTGTAATAGAACTACACGACCGATTAAACGAGTCCAAGGGTATTGTTTACGCCCCTTATTTAATCAATGTCTCCGAAACAGAAATTATTTCGAAGATAAAATCACAAAATGTCACTGGTGTCTACAAATTCACCAAAATTATCGAAGGCAAATCAAAAGCTACCGGTCTCATGCTTTTTACTTTTAATCTTTTTCAAACTCCCAAAACCGTCGAAATTGGTTTCTATAGTGCTAAAGTCACAGAGTATATACCAAACCCCATGCGATGTCATAAATGCCAACTTCTTGGACACACCACCAAACGCTGCACAAGCGAAGCCAAGTGTGAAACATGTAAATAGCTTAACTATACATATTCCTGCTCCGTGCACCCGTACTGTGTGTGCAAATTGTGATCTTCCACATCCATCCAACTCCAAAGACTGCCCTGCTTTTAAACGTGCTAAAGAAATTCTCACTATTAAGACACAAATAGTATGGCGGAAGCTAGACGGATTCACAAACAACAGATTTCTACATCTTTACCAGAATTATCCCAATCATTTGCACATAAAGTTAAAAATAACACATATACCCTAAATCAACCTAATCCAATGTCTTCAGTATCTCTATTTGAATTAAAACAAACTTCAAACATCTCAATTCAAAAAAACAACGCAAAACCAGTCACAACAATCAGCTCAACAAAACCAATAAACAACCCAACAAAAGAAACAAGCAACTCAACAAAGTATTTATCCACATACAAAAAATAACCTTATCTATGCAGAATCTACTTCAAATGCCTATAAAACTAATCCATCTTTAACTCAACCCCAATCCAACCTTTCCAAAAATACCGTATCAAATATTAACACACCAACACCTCAATATAACAGCAGACCCCTTAATTCTTCACCTGAAGCACCCCCAACGAATTTAAACTATCAATCGCCACTTTCAAATATTACACAAGAATTACTAGAAAATAATAAATATTATGTACGACATACAGTACGACAAGTTTCCTCCGCTGACTCAATAAGCTTAACAAACCTATTAACACAAAATCTACCCAAGGCTGATCTTGCGAAAATTAATACAAAAATAACAAAATTGCCACACGATTTTCTAAAAGTCCTTCAATGGAATCAAAATGGTTATCTTAACAATTACCACGCACTACAGCTGTTCTTATTAACGAACACAATCCCTCCATAATCTCTCTGCAAGAAACCCACGTTAAAAATAACTACCACCCCCACCTACCAAAACAGTACAAGCCCTACTTTCACAATCTTAGTACCATTAATTCCTCTAAACAGAGAACATGCCTTTTAGTTCACAAGTCAATACCACACGAAGTTAAGA
Source organism: Volucella bombylans (assembly GCA_949129095.1). Classification (NCBI taxonomy): domain Eukaryota; kingdom Metazoa; phylum Arthropoda; class Insecta; order Diptera; family Syrphidae; genus Volucella; species Volucella bombylans. The sequence goes on from CASBSA010000035.1 coordinate 113,724, forward strand.
CCATTACTTCAAATTTGTCAGCTATAGGAGTTGAAATAGAAACTACAACCAAGCTCACAATTATATCTTTATACATCCCACCTGATCAGCATTTTTTAACATCCGTCCGCGAAGATGTTTTAGATAGTATTAATACTCCAGTTCTTCTCACAGGGGATTTTAACTCTTGGAGCCCATCTTGGGGCTCTGTCACTGCTAACCACCGTGGCAAACGTGTTGAACATTTTATCGCTAACTCAGGGCTAGCGATCCTTAATGATGGGCGTCCCACACATTTCTCTACGCACAGAACCTTCACCCACTTTGACCTATCCCTCTCTCATTCCAATTCAAAGCAAATTGGGACCTATATCAAACTTCTCTATCCAGTCAGTTATTATCTAGACCATTTCAACTAACATCAATAAAGAAGCGGCGCTCATCCAAAAATCCATACGCGCGGCTGCTAACCTTGCCATTCCTCAAACTGGTAACAAAACATTTAGAAAGACAGTATCATGTTGGAACAAAGAATTAGACCTCCTGCGAAAAGAAAAGCAAAAAGCTTGGGTAAAATTTAAAAAAACATCCAACTGACCACCATCTTGTCCTTTATCGAAAGTTAAACGCCAAATTTCGAAGGATAGTAAAATTGTAAAAGAAGGCATGTTTTGAAAAATTCACTTCAAATATGGACTGATATTAAAACTTCAACCGGCTCCTACGTTCCACACTCAATTAAAATCATCAAAACAGAAAACAAAACTCTAAGTTGTCCATTAGAAATTACCAATTGTAATGACCGGTGGAATCGCCTAATAATCACAAATCCGACTTTATACATACATAGAATGTTATGACTCCTATTCATCCAAACACAATCCGATCTGGACTTAAAGAGATCTTTATTCGCCGGCTACTAATGATACACTGAACATAGAACATGCCATGCACACTGACACTCAGCTCAGTGCATGGCGATAGGTTCGTTCTTGTTCTGTTTTCTCACTCAACTCTTTCATTGCGATGTGGCTGGAGACAGCTCTTCTCAGAGCGTGAAGTAGGAGGTCGCCACATCCCTCCTATATTTTCAAGCCTCAGCTTCAAAGATGGCCTTGTTATTGTGTCGCTTGAAGTTCCGCCGCTTCTTGCTAGATCTTGGTCAGTAGTTGTGATATTTGGTATTCTCTTGACATGGCTCACATCCTGTCTGAATGTTTTTCACTCTACTTGCACCGTGACTTCATTCCGGTTCCGTTCAATTACCTTCAATTCGGTTGGAAGAAATGTTGGTGTTAACTTGTTCTGAAGCCCGCTGTCGTAATGCAATACCATATCACCCCCTTGGATATCACTTTCTTTCGCCCCACGAGCCCTATCTCCTCTTTCCTTCCCTTTCTGTTTAGCTATCGTAAATCCCGAGCCTCTGAATCTAAGATATTTTCCTCAATATCATGAACAGAAGGTATCTTATCACGGATTCTCCTATTAAACATGAGTTCCGATGGTGTCACTCCCGTAGAACCATGGGGAATTACATTATGCATCAATGTGAATCAAGCCCTTCATAATTTGAAAGTCTGCAGACGAAGAACTCACTCTGGATTCGGGCTGGCGGCTTGGATGTCGGTTTGAAAAACACCTCTAGGGGTTTATGATCAGTGACCAGCTCAAACTCTATTCCGGCCAAATAGTAGTAAAATCTCTCAACCGCCCAAACGAAAGCTAAGCTCTCCTTCTCCGTCTGCGAGTACCGTCTTTCCACTCCGGATAGGCTCTTGCTAGCAAAAGATATAACCTGGGGACTATCACCTTGGATTTGCAGCAACACTGCACCCAGAGCCACAGAACTCGCATCAGCTACTAATCGTGTCCTACTCTTGATACTAAAGTAAGATAGAGACGGAATCTCCGCAAGCGATTTCTGTAACCTCTGAAATGCTCGATCCTGATTGTCGCCCCAAACGAATTGGGTGTCTTTGTTTGTCAGCACTCTAAGGGGTTGTGTAGTATCTGCTAAGTCCGGAATTAACTTGTCTAATTGGTAACTTCCAAGCCCAAGAACGATCTCATCTCTTCCTTTCTATTTGGTGGTCGGAACTCTAATACAGTCCTAACTTTCTCTGGGCCCGCGCTAATGCCTGTTGTAGCCAATATATTCCCCTTTTTTAACTCGTGGTCATGTTTTTCTTTCGTCCACCCATACACAAAAACATCCATCCAAGTAGTTCACTGTGCTAGTGCAAGAAGGTAGCATGTTTTCCATAGTACGTTGAAATATTTCGGGTTCTGAGTTCACTCCAAATAATAAACGTTTATAGCGAAAAGTCCCCTATGTGTTATAAACGTCGTTATATAACGACTCTCCTCTTCCAGCGTTCTTTAAATCTAGTCTGGAAAAGTACGCAGACCCTTTTAATTTAGTCATAAATGACTCAAATGTCGGAAGAGGAAATTTCCCCCTAAGTATAGCGGTATTTGCACACCGCATATCTATGCACAGAGGGATATCCCCAGTTTCTTTGAAAACGATCACAATTGGCGAAATCCAAGAACTGGGCCCAACAACTGGTTCAATGATATCTTGTTCACTAGCCTCACTAAGCTTCTCATCACATCTCTCCTCAAGCGCTTTAATTTTTGGGAATGCTTGAACTTCCTTTACTCGGTATACATCTAGGCCTAATTTTAACATTTCACCCGTATCGCTGTTTCCCGTCCGTGCAAAGATTGCCTTCCATTTCTGATTACTTAAAATGTTGAAACGATCTCTGCTTTCCCATCGACAATTGTAGATGCCTCAAACACAAGTATGGTCTGTAACAATTCCTTCCCAGTATAAGCGCGAAACGTTCCACAACATCGAGTAACTCCGATGTAATTGTTCCCAATCACTTTCCCGCAGCAAGTTCAATCGTGAACCAGAGTCTATGACTATTGATATCTCCGAGCCTCCGACGAAACAGTCTATGCTCCCATTTGAGGTTGAGTTAAACTCGTCTTTCGCTTGAAATAATCATACTCTCCCGCTTCAGCGCTATGGTTCTCTTGACGGTCATCAAATTCTTCCTCTACATGGCGAATATTTGATAGTCCAAGCGTACGCCGTTTACCATCCGTGTCATCGCCTCTAATATTTTTGCGTTTACCCCTTCCTGTCTTGCATTTTAGGGCAAAATGACCAAGATACCCACATTTCCTACAATCTTTGTTTCTGGCTGGGCACAAGTAGCTATTCCGAGTATGGCCACTCCGCCCGCATCTCACGCCATCGTTGCCTTCTCCAGAATCGTTTGTCTTATTTACTGCAATCCTATTGATTTAACTATTTGTTGTTGTTGGTAATTTCAAAACTCTTCTCAGAGCGTGAAGTAGGAGGTCGCCACACCAATCATTTGGCTCTTACTTGGGAACAAGCAATTGATTACTCAAAATTTCACTCCCAATTTTTAAATCCCATGAAAATCCTACATTGCTCCAATCTTTCGTACATACCTTCTCGCTCAGCAATGTCTCTCAAGTGTCCAATAAATTTCACTGAGCTTGAATGCTGTCTTAGTAGCGTTAAAGGCAGAACTCTAGGTTTTGACCGCATTTCCTATGATATGATAAAAAACGCCCCGATTCCGCTGAAATATAGGCTTATTAACCTTTACAACCTAATTTTCAACCAAGGTATAATCCCACAAGCCTGGAAGTTTGCGTGCGTTATTCCCATACCAAAACCAAACAATAATCTCTACACCGCAAACGGGTACCGCCCAATTTCACTTCTCCCTTGCACTGGCAAAATATTAGAAAAAATTTGAGCCAAGCGGTCTTGTTGACGATCGTCAACTCTCTTTTAAAAAAGAACGATCAATCACTGACGTACTTCTTAATATTGATCATTTCATTTCTTCCACTTTATCCCAAAGAAATCACTCAAAATAGATTTTGACAAGGCATTCGACAAAATTGGATTACACCTCGTGCTTAAACAACTCCTAAATTGGAAAATAGGTCCAAAAATGTTTAATTATATAAAGTCCTTCTTAACAAACAGACGTTTTTGCATTCAACTAAAAAATATTCACTCTTCATCTCATAAGCTTAGTAATGGGATACCACAGGGATCAGCCCTTTCAGTTGTTTTGTTTATAATAGCCTTTAACAATATAAGTAAGATAATCAACAGCTTTAAATTTGTAGGGCATTGTCTCTACGCTGATGATCTCATTCTTTTTTCAAAATATAAAGACCTATCAAATATTTATCATGCAAAAATAGTCTTTGTAACGTAAATACTTTAATCAATGTACCTAAATCTATCATACTCTCCAAAATTGACTATGGTTTATCGATCTACGGTAAATGTTCGAAATCTTCACTACATCTGATCAAGGTGCCTTATCACTCCGCCGGCAGAACAACCATCAGAGCCCTCTGTTCAACACCAATCAACAATATTCTCACTGATGCTGGTCTCCCCAGCTTAGAAGAAAGAATTTACTATTTAACATCAGCAATTATCCAAAAAAATCAACTCACCTTACAAAACTCCTATCCATATAGATGTCAAGAAATTACTAATGCGAAAAAAACAGTCAAGAATTCCCTCTATTGCTTACAATTTAAATATCACCATTTATCTTCAAAATTGCAACCGAAAAAAACAACCACCCTGGATTCTTCAAAATAACCTTGTCAACACCGATCTTTGCGGATGTCCAAAATCAACAACTATGGATGAAGTATATAAAGCTTTATTTCTTAACATAAGTCACGAACATATATCCCTCGGTTCTATTCTTTCGAGGGGTTTATTGCCCAAGTTCTCTTCAACATTCACCGCAGAAGCCTTTGCCGTATTTAAAGCTATTGAATGCGCGAAGCAAAATAAGACAGTTGTATTTTCGGTTAGTCTCTCTGTTGTAACGGCTGTCAAAAATGTCTCCAACTCGATTAACATAATTGAAACAATACGAGATTTGTTATTATCCCACAGCATTAGCCTTAAACTCATATGGATTCCAGGACGCGCTGGTATTAAAGGTAATGAGACTGCTGATGCAGCCGCCAAGTCAGCAATAAACGAACCACTGCTCACCTTTTACCAGTATAACAAGAAAGATCTTAAAAGGTTCTTACTCGACTCCTGGAGGAGGAGAAAATCAAGCACCTGGGAAAACTATCAACATGGCTATAAAAATGTTAATCCAATGGATGTCAGAACCATTTACCCCAACAACGTTTCTCCCAAAAAACTCAAAATATATATAAAATTGAGATTAGGACACACTTATATTACCCACGAACACATGTTCAACAAGATCACGGCCGCAGTGTGCCATCTATGCGATAAACAACTCAGTCTAACTTTTACCCACCTACTGAGTTGCAAAACGATCAATTCTACCAGCAAAAACATTTCAAACCATAGTCATTCCTGCCTTATTTCTAATGTAAATATTGCAAATATTAATCTTGTATATAATATTATGATTGCCCTTAAACTCGAAAACTACATTTAAAACAATTCTTTCTTACTCTTTAGCCAAAAGCCCTGGCAGTTAGCGCTAAATTTAAGCAGTATTACTATTGTAATTCATTTACATTTTAATAAATTTATAATAATAATAATAATAATATCCGAACAAAATTGGAGTGCAATGCCCACATATTGTCCGGTGCTCCTATAACATCTCTGCACCTGCTAGATAGGTGATGATAATATGACTCAGTCAATGGACACCCTCGAACACTGACGTAATGTTTTGTTTCTCACTTTGTTCTGTCGCTATTTTCACCACCAGTGGCTCATAGAAATCCCCAGCAGCATTTCGCCCCATCAAACTTCAAACTCTGGCTTATGAATGCTCATCAATACACCCTCAAGCCACCTTACGGAATTACATTGAAATATTCTTTCATAAGCCGTACAACTCGCTTCTGAGATACTCTACTGAACTCTTAATTTCCTAGTCATTGTAACCTGCAAACATTCAAAACCAACGTACATCGGTACCTCTCTTTCTTTCCTCCCTAACTTTCCATCGCTCGTGCTATATAGACACATCTTAAGGGTACAAACAGGATGTTGGAAAAACAACTAGTTACACAAAAAAGGTTAGAAGGAGTGAACGCGACAATTTTTAGGGAAAAAGAGTCCACCACGTTGTAAATTTTACCTGTATTGAACCGATCTGGAGGACATCCTCAGGAAGATTAAATCTTTACTTGGATATGACTTAGGCCACTTAGGCCACAAGTGGCCCGAGAGCCCAGCCCAATCATAAGGGGTGTTTTAATAAAGTGGCCCGAGATCTCAGTGCACGAAAAGGCACCAATAAAAACTCTTCAGGTAATTGCCGGCTCTCCACGCAAGTCAGTGGAACCGGCAACGTAAAGTTTTACCACGAATTAACCCGAAAACTAGCCGCGAGCAAAATCCGAAACCCCAAAGACGGACGGACCAGCAGGGAATACAAAGGGTGCTCAGTGAGCACCAAAACTTCCAGATCCAGTGAGTGAAGAACCAGTGAGTCCAGATCCAGTGAGTCCAGATCTAGTGAGTCCACATCCGGGGAGTTCAGTTCCAGACACAGGTGCCAAGCAACCAGATTTGCAAGCCAACATGCAGAATCCACTCGAACCGCAACCGGAAAACGGGAGCAGAAGGAGCGTAAGGTTATGCGAATGCACCGAACGGTTTCACGGTGAATACGAAGAGAAGAAATTCACCAACTTTTTGGAGAACGTCCAGATTTTTGAGAGGGTAAACCGCATCAGCGACGAAGATGCCCTGATAGAATTACCCTTACTTTTAAAAGACGATGCAGCAATGTGGTGGAGAAGAGAATACTTGGCATGAAGCTGAGGAAATACTTCGGGAACACTTCGCCCCTCAACGAAAATAACACGTCTTCTTTGAACTACTGTTCGAGAGAAAACAACGATCGAACGAACCAGGGGATCAGTTCATAAGCCAGAAGAGGGCCTTGCTCGTCGAACTCCCTGCTCCAGTCATACCAGAGGTCCACTTCCGAATGCTGATATCGCTTGTCAGAGAACACGAGCGCATGCACTCACCTCTTAAGAAGGATCCGCCGAAATGCAGCTATTGCCATCCCATTGGACACCTCAAAGAGAAATGCCGAAAGTTTGCGTGCAAAGGCAACAGCCCCAACAATCTCCGCAGCAGATGGCACAAGCGTCATCGATAACAAAACCCCCCACTAGCCAACCTGTTTGCTTTGGATGCGGAAAGCTTGGGTTCATTAGACTAAACTGCCCCAATTGCAGCCAAAACAGTGCCGGTGCAAGCGTTAGTGGTGGAAGCTTTAATGCGCTAAATATAGGGCCAAGCGGTAACATACCAACAGTCCTCATGAGTATTAAAGGAAGACAGCAAGTAGCCTACCTAGACACAGCAGTACGAACAAGCGTGGCCACCACCAGTTTAAAAAGCGAATGATGGAAGTCATCTTAGCAGATGGAGTTCGAAGGCCACGAGACATTTTACTAACCACAGCTGAAGTACAAATGGAATATCGGAGCCTACACCTGAACCTGAGCATATTGCCCGAAGCTAGTCAGGAGATCGCACTGATCGGAATAGACTTCAATGAACAAAATGGCATCGTGATCAACTCAGCCAATTGTATATGGTACCTAGCAGACGCACCAACAATGTACTTCCCATACTTCAAGTATGTACCCGAAGCAGAAGTGTCCACTCCCAAGGTAACGTTTGAGATGATGGATCCCATCTCGCCAATCAAAGATCCGGAGGTTATCAAACATTTCAAGGATTCATTGCCACTCCATGTGGTCAGCCCAGGTCAACGACGAGGTCTAAATATTCGCAACGTGTTCCTCAATCCGAACGAGGAAAAGGAATCGGAAGAAAGGATGTTCGGTGTTCCATTTAGATTGAACATGGTGGACATCAAAACCATAGATCACGACGACACCGAACACACAGCAAGAATTGCTAAACTGCTCGAGAAGCATACGAAAGTCTTCAAATGGGAAGCTCAGGTAACCGTCCACGGAGTAGCACACTGCATACCAACCGGAACACACAAACCAATCGCTTCACCTCCGTACCGCCTATCAGCTCCACACCGAGAACAATTAAAGACCGAAATCAACAGGATGCTCCAACTTGGAGTCATTGAACCATGTGATTCCCCATGGGCTGCACTAGTAGTGTTAGTCCCCAAGAAAGATGGTGGAATCAGATTCTGCAGCGACTCAACGCGATGACCACACCTGACATGTACACATTACCAAGGATAGACGACATGCTCCACAACGCAAAGTCAACACCATATATGTCGACAATAGGCCTACAGCAAGGATATTGGCAGATCACGGTAGATCCTTTAGATAGAGACAAAACTGCTTTTATAACGACTTCGAAACGCTCCTGCCACATCTCAACGATTGGTGGATAAGTTCAAGGCAAGCATGGAGGGTATCCTCATAATGGCTTTCATCGACGACTTCTTCATTGCCTCGCCAACATTAGAACAGCATATGCAAGACCTCGACAAGGTACTCACTCTTCTAGAAGAGTTTGGTTTACGAGTGAATCTGTCCAAATGTAATTTTTTCTGCCCGCCATTGTGGAAATGAAACGGCCTAACGGCCAGTATTTCCCTTCTTATACCCCTCATCCCCAGCAGTTCGACCATGACTTGACCTTCTGTCGTCCCCAAAATGCAGAAGCAGTACCAACAGCCGGAGGAGCAGCAGCAATATTTATCCTTAGTCGGCGCTGCAAACCAGTGTGTGGGATGTTTTGGATTCAATCACTAAATTATTGGGGTGATTGTTAAATCAGGGAATACTCAAAGATACCAATAGAACCAGACATCGAATGGAATAATCCTTAACAAGCCAGCAGAGTACTCGCAGTTCAACTTTATTATATCACCCATACATCTGTACACTTATGCAGCGTTTATAGTTCTTTTTGGTTTTTTATCATAATCCGAGAGGGAACAATCGAACAAGTCACCTGTGTCAAAATGTTTCTACCTGTCAAATCAAATATAACCACCGACAATGGCAGTGGCAACAATGAAGACGTAACCACAACCAGCAATAATTCTACACAAACACCCAGCGATTTAAGCCCACCGGGACCAAATGAAGAGGTACTACCGCAGGCCCATCATCAGAATCCTGGACACTGTATTGCATCCTTTTCGTCCATCAATCAAATGCGAAATAATGCACAGCTCTGTGATGTCATCCTGGAAGTTGGCGGTGAGACCATACATGCCCATAAAGTTGTACTGGCTTCAGTTAGCCCTTATTTTTATGCGAGGTTCAATGATGACATGCTTGAACGGAATCAGGGTAACGTAACACTTAATGATGTTGACGTTACCGCACTTAGGCAACTAATTGACTACACCTATACCGGCGAGATAACTATAACCGAGGACAATGTTCAGGTGCTGCTGCCAGCATCTAGTCTCCTGCAAATCCAATCGGTCCGTGAGGCATGCTGCAAATTTCTACTCCGACAACTTCATCCCTCCAATTGTTTGGGCATTCGAAGTTTTGCAGATGCACACTCATGCAAGGAACTGCATACCAGGTCGCATAAATTCGCCCTCCAGAATTTTCAACAAGTCGTCGGAACGGAAGAGTTCCTTTTACTACCCTTCGATGAGGTCAGGGACTTGATATCTAACAATCAACTGAATATCTGTTCCGAGGAGAAAGTATTCCTGGCAGTGCTCAACTGGGTGAAGCATGACTTGGGCGAGAAGAAGAAACACGTCGCTGAACTGATGAGTCATGTGCGTTTACCTTTAGTTGGCAGAGACTTCCTGATGACTTGTGTCGAGTCGGAGACGTTGATTCGTGAAGATCCGCAATGTAAGGAACTACTGCTGGAGGCTATGAAGTATCACTTGCTGCCAGAGCAGCGAAGTCTGATGAACACTCAGAGAACAAATGAAAGACGCCCCGATGGCATGAAGCCGTATATCTTTGATGTAGGAGGTGGTTGTCTTTTTGCCATACATAGTGAGTGTGAGGTGTATAATCCTCGTATGAACACCTGGACACCGATTGCTCCAATGTTATGGAGGAGATCAAGATCAGGAGTGACTTCGCTTCATAAGCTCTTGTATGTGGTCTGAGTTTACAGCTGAGTTTTACAATCCCCTTACCAATAAGTGGAACAATATAACTCCAATGGGTACGAAACGATCTTGCCTCGGCATATGCGCCTTCGATGGACTGATTTATGTTTGCGGTGGATATGATGGGGCCTCTTGCCTTAGTAGTATGGAACGCTATGACCCATTAACTGGTGTTTGGGGTTCTTGCCCGGCTATGAGTACACGCAGGCGATATTGTCGTCTTGCTGTTTTGGACAATTGTATCTACTCTTTGGGATGTTTCGATTCGACCAACTATCAGTCGAGTGTAGAACGATTTGATCCAAGAGTTGGACGCTGGACACCGGTTCCGAATATGACTGCCCGGAGGAGCAGCTGTGGAGTGGCCGCATTCTATGGTCAGCTCTATTGCATCGACGGTAATGATGGAACAGTGTATATGTCCAGTGGAGAGAGATTAAATTTAAGAAGAAACGCTTGATAGCCGATCGCTGCAATGCATTCAAGAAGATCCACCCACGAAGTTGTTGATGTAGATGGCTACCTTTATGCCTTAGGAGGTAACGATGGCTCCTCGTCGCTAAACTCCGTCGAGAAATACGATGTTCAACTGAACAAATGGACAATTTTCAATTCGATGGTGACGCGTCGCAGCTCAGTGGGAGCATCCGGTTTGGATTGCTTCCATTTGGAACGTGGTCTAGTACAAACAACCAATTTATGACCCATGTCCACAATTGCTGAGACATTTGCTGCAGTAGCAGCTATAGCTGCTAATGGTGCATCATCAACCAGTAACAACACAGGCAGTGGCAATTGTAGTAGTAGTAATAATTTTAATTTGAGCACCTCAGCACCGGCGGGTCCATCGGGTAAACCATCAACTGCCTAACGCAATAACGTCATGTAAGAGCTAACGAATTGAGGTTGAATTTGACACATTGGGTGGTAGTTGACAATTGGCAGTTGGAAGCCTGAAGCCTGAAGGGAACGTTTCTTTTTTTCCAATTTTTAGACCCTACCTTATTTTTCTTTTGATTTACTTAGATGGTGCTAGTGGGTAAAGATAAATATGGACGTCAACCAGAAAATTCATTTTCATCCCAAAATTCTTCCCACTTAAGTGCATTTTTCCAGGCATCAATCAGCTTCTGCAGTAATAAGCGCACTGTATCCCTTTTCCTGTTTTGAGAAGTCAAACTTGCTCGCATGTTCATCGATGACCTTCGTTTTGGGTGTCTCTATGAGGTGCGTATTTGTTGTGAACTTTTGACTTTAGATCACTCGATCTGAATAGGTGCTGTCGATTTCTGTCCGCGTTTCCAGCTTCTTACAATTCTTCATTAGCGATGTAAGGATGCCATCTTTCCAATTCCAACATCGAAAATTCTAGATTTTTGTCATATAATACATCCGTCGATATGTAATATATTTCCAATCTTTCATATTAGAATGATGATCATAACATCCTGATGCCCATGAGCATATCTTGTCAAAGAATGTAGTTCCTTCCCGACTATTCTATGCATTTTTGAGTGATTTACATGCCTGACTAGGAGGTGAACGTATTCCATGTTGTGCACAGGATCATCACGGCTTTTTCATATAATTGTTTGTTGGAGCTTCACTTGAACCGACAAGTCCTTAAGATTTTTTGCAAGTATATATTTATGACGAGACCTAACAATATTCCCGATCCGCTGTTCAGTTGTACTAAACTGTGAGTTCGACTCTCGATCTCTAGGCTATAAGATGAAGATCTATTACTTACTATTACATTTAAGGTAAGATGCAAAGATCCACACGTGTATAATACAATGAGAAACGGCAGAAGTTTAACGCAGTCCATAATACATCATACGAGTAGATAACTACTACGAACAATACTGGTGAAAGTATACAACCCTGAGGCATACCAACTTAAGTGTCTTGTGTTTTATTTGCTGCTAAATTAAATATATTTGAAGATCTGTCATCAGTGCCAATCACTTCGTATGTTTTTCTTTTTCAGGAATCCAAGGGATCGATATTGTGGCACAACAGATATGATATGACTTAAAATTGTTGAGCTTCAAATTATCTAAAATGTGTTACTACTTCACTGAGCTTCAAGCAAAATTCTATTTGCTGGTGCATCTTTCCCACAAACTCTCTTCGTTATGCCATATTATTTCCAGCAAGTTGCACGTATGGTTATTAGAGCTATAAACATGTTGGCCATTTTCCATTTCCTTTAAACGCATTATCAAATCGCAATAGGATCGATCAGGGTTGATATTGACTGCCTGTTACGAGTATGTGTTACCCAACTGATTTGATAGAAATCTTTGTGTTCAAACGAGTTATCCTTAAATATATTACACTTCATAAGTCTGGAGACTGAGAGACCAATCCACGGGGAGGATGGTTCCAATCGTTGCCCTCTTTTGGGCATCTTTTTTTGTACATTCATTCTTTGGATACCGAAGTTCCCGGTGAAGGGCAACGTTTGAAAAGAATACCTCACTTTTAGCGGCGAATTGGAATGGTTTGTAATCCGATGGTGCAACATCAGGAAAATATAGTGGCTAGGTTACAATTCCCAATCCATCTCGTATAGTCTTGCGTTATGAATGACTACGCCCTTTCTGTTGGCTAATGATGGACAATCGCACTGAATTTCTGTGTTCAAAATAACAAGCAGAGTACAATAGTGGTCAGTATTTATTGTTTCATTTTATTGAAGCCGCTCATAGTACACTAGGCCCTTGCGGTCCAACAGATAACTTAGCAATACCTTCTTCTGATGGCGGATTTTCGATCTGTAAACATTGGCGCTTTTTCTTGCAACATTTTAATGAATATAATCTTTCCATCTCCAGTAACCAAGAGGTCCGAAAACGGCTGCCCTTTCTGATGAGCAAGGTTTGAGGCGCATATGGAAATTCGGTTCAAAATTCTGCCCTCTTATTTCATGTCCAATGAACCCCAGCTTCAAGGCCACATCTTTGGCCACGAGTTTGTCCGAATTATATTGCGTAGCACTTCATCATTAACGTCGGATGATCGGCGTTATTGCTTTTTTGAAGCTCATAGCGCATACAATGTCTTTCAGCTTATATGCGGTCATCCTATGCGGCACCGTCCTTCGAGGTTAGATTCAGAGACAATTTGGGCCCTTTGTAGTGTCATTCGCTCAACATGTCTGCCATCTCAGAGATTGGATATGTAGATCCTTGACTAGACTGATATCGCCGTAAAGCCCGTTTGTGGTTGAATCCCCTCCTCCGCTTCCCGTCAACGGCCATTGAAACAGACAAGTGCTTCTTCATCCGCTTTCAACAAGGGCCATGCCTTTGCACCATAGAACACTACATAAGGGTCTTGTATAAAGCCAGTCTGCTCTTACGAGAAGTGGTTCTCTCACTTAATTGCCTCCTAAGACCAAAGAAACGGCGATCAGCAAGAGTAATTCTGCATCCGATTTCTGCACTAATGTCTTTGCTGTTTTTAACACTGGGGCCAAGGTAGACAAAGTTCTTAACTACCTCGAAGTTAAAGCTGACAATGTGATGTTCCGGTAAGACCATCGGTAGTTTGCGTCCTTTTCCGATGACAGATACATTTTGGCTTCGTTGTAAACCTTTCTTCAGATTGAGGTCTGCATTAGTATTTTGGAGCAGTGATAATTATCTCAAGTTATCCCGCACAACATGGTGAACTTGGTAGTCATCAAAGATCGTGCCTATGCACACTTTCATGAGTGTCAATTCGAAATTCCCGGACTCGAAGTGTGAATACGAGTATTTGATCAATGTTGGAATTTCCTGGACTTCAACTACATTGGTGTGAACCCAGCAGATTATTCATGAATGGTTTCAGACACTATAATACGGCAGACACGATGTTTCGGAGACTTATTCCTCTATAGTTGGCGAAGTCAAAAGAGTCTCCCCAAACTATGCTGAGATTCCATTCACCGGGCGAACTTTCCTCTGAATAATTTTACAATCAGGTCACCTCCAACTGTTTTGAATGGCCCAACTGGAAGTCCCCCAGCAGTTTTATTAGGCTTTAACCTCGCTATTGCTATTTTAACTTTGTCGAGGGTAAATGGTTTATTCTATCTGACGGAAGTAACTCTATTGCAAGTCGTCGATGTTCATCTTTGCAGGCTCCCATGTTGACTTTGAAACCCTTGTATTATCAAAAAAAAAAAAAAAATCCCCGCAAAGAAAAAGAGATCCGCGCTACAACACATACAAATTGCCATACAAGTTATCACTATCATGGAAAAGTAGGTCTGCAAAAATTGTTGCTACCCCCGTTAACTACGATAAACATTTTGCATTAAGTTACCGCATACAAGGTTAGTGTAATATATGTATTGGTAGATTGAAAACAAGCACTGATACCGATACCAGAAAAGCACACCTATTCTAACCAGCTAAAGGCCAACAACCAGTCTTTTAATTTATTGCCAAAAAGTGTTAAAGTGTCTGACTTACTTTAAACAAACCCAAATCTTTTGGCCTAGATAAGAAGAGAAAAAATTGAAAGAAAATCCTAACAAACGTCCGCTCGCAATACTCCATTCAGATAATTGAAAGATCCAACAGAGGCAAAAAAAAAAAAAAAAGCCGCCGCTCAAACTGCCGCCGAAAGTTCAAGACTACCCATTTATCTTGAGCTACGAATATAACCACCACCCAGCACAGCTATTATGTCCGCAATTTTGTCTAGTCAAGAGGGCTATATCCTTCGCCCATAAAGCTCAATTGAAGTTAGGTGACAGAAGCTATAACCAGGTATTCGTACTTCTTCATGGCAACTTACCAAATGTTGGGTTTATCATTAACTATGGGATAATTGCGATAGCTACGGTTGAACGGACGCTCCCCCCCAATACTCAGGACGGTTTATTCACCTACGGAGCCCCAGAAAATATCCGCGTAATACCGTGCAAATAAATTTGCTGTGATTTTTCTATAAACACCGTATCCAGAAGCTGACACTAAGAAGGAGTAATTGCAATGGTCTGGGACGCCATGGGAGAATGGTGGTGCTGGAGCAGAGCAGTACGGATATGCGAGTACGAGGAACTCTAATTTCCATTCTAAGTGAAAATTCTGTTTAGCAAATTGAAAAAGGAAAAATTTAAAAGTTAATTCCCTCTGAGCATTATTTTTGTGTCTAATTTGTATAATAAGAAGGCAGTCATCCGTCGATGTGATTCTGAAGATGCCATGAGATGCTGATGAGTTGACGTTGGCTAGATGATTTGGTGGGTACTTGGGTGAACTTAGGAACCGATGGACTCGGTACCACCAGAAATAAAGTTTGCGCGTCAAAGTACTCTTATTTGCTGATGATGCTCCGGCTGTTGGTTGACTGGGTGTCGTCGTGGTGAATGAACAGCGAAATTATGCAAGGACTGCGAGTTTGATGGCGTCGTCACTGATGAAGCTGTCGTCAGTCACCATCAGTGGTTGAAAAATTCGTAATAATTTTTCGCCTTTTTTGTTTCTTCTTCTTCTTCTTCTCTGGTTTATTTCGCTTTCAGTTTCCGTTCCGTCACTATTTCTCTCCTTTTGCTGTGCTCATTTTGACGTTCCGTAAACTTTTTTAATTGAGTTTTGTTATCTGCCTTCGTTCGAGGATTAAAATAGATTTTTTCTTTTTTCTCTTTTTTTTTCACCAATTTCCCTTCGTATTCCGGTAGGGGTGGGTAGTAGGTATGTACTCGTAGTAGTGTCATCACTGTCACCCTAAGATTCAAGTGAAAGTCCACAATTTAATTAAGAGCGAATGATGTTGTAAAAAGTGGAAGTGATGCATAGCAAAGTTGTAGTTCTTAATTTGAAAGTTGTGCTTTAAGATTAAGGTTGTCCCCTGGAGTAGTGGTCAATCCCAAGGGTTGGGAATTCATCGAAATTACGAGTAAGTGTGTTAATTTGTGCCATTTCCCCCAAAGGCAATAATGGTGGATAACTTACCATCAAGCATATCGATTATTCCATTATCTTTGGTGTTTCGTACCGATTATGGGACACGGCATCATACCTATTTAAGTACTTAATGTAGCCGCAAAGCACTGGCGCACCTTATCATTTTAGAGGCGGAAACCTCTTGGGGCGATGAACGTGGAATAGGGTATGTCACAAATTGATGGCGAACGAATTTATTATGTAATATTACTCACATATCCGAATTGAAATGGTTTGTCGTTTATTTAACTTAACTCTGCGAACGCATGAGCTTCAAATCAAAACAACAAACGGGTACATTCTCATAACTGGAGAGGAACTACTCAAACAAGGTCATCTTGTAGCAGTATAATGTATGTGCGAGAGCATACATATATCCATTTCGAGCATTTTCGTGTTGGCAGTTGTATTACAGAGCTCACGCAATGTGATAATTTTTTGTTTTTTGGTCAGTGAGTCTAGGAAAGCCGTTTTAGGTTTCTGTTTTAGGACTCTGCTTTTATTGCTTCCTTTGGCCGGATATTCTGATTGTTATATATTAAACTTGTCTATAGAATATATTCATGGTCGGTGACACTTATTCTCAGAGTGGAATTTGGAAGTTCTACATGCAGGACCGTAAGTCGTTTTTTGTAATAAAAATTTATTTTTCCACAACACATTAACAGAAGTCGAGACCTAAGTGCAATTAGCCCTCTTGTAGTTTGTAAAGATTCAGTCAAGTGGAGCAGATAAAAGTGGACACGTGTTGAAGGCCTTAGATACTACACCATTAGCAGGTGGCAAATTTCGTTCATGGCCTCTTTCAGTTCATATATGTACTATGTGGATGTTCACCTCATGGGAATCTCGCTTGGCAATGAAAAAGTTATGGTTGGCGCCAAAAACCCTTATTAGTCGTTCGCAATTGCTGTTTCTAATTGATCTGAGAGCACAATTATACTGTCAACGTAATCGGATTACGTCTTATGTAAGAGCAAAGAACCCCTTGTATGTGTTTGTATATTTCTCAAAGAGTTCTCTCTGGGCAGTCAGTATTGAGTCACATTAGTGCTTTGCAACCCTGAGTAAAATCTCGTCACTCTGATATTATTCAGGATTAGTACAGTCACACTGGTACCGCCTACAATATATAAACCATATCCAGCCCGTGCCTATTTTTCCCTCTGTGTTGCTTAAATTAAATTTGCGGATTACATTCGTTAAGGAAGGGATTTATCAATGACGAGAAAATAAATTTACCATTCCGCATGAAAAGGATTCACTTCCTTTGTATATACAATAATAAGTATTAAGGCCCTACCCTGGAGGCGGTTACTCTATCTAATTTGTTTTTAAAGCTCTGTAAGATATTACCAATCCAACCCTATGATTCTCTAAATTTATGAGAATCGCAACAAAACAGTTCACAGCAAGATAGCCCACCCTGCCGGCAAGCACTCACTGGAACTCTCGCTCGAGTAATTACCGAGTTGTCCACTGTAGATTTCTGCCAAACTTTGCCATTCGTCGATATAAAAAAAACAGGTCACAAAGTGGTCCCGTGAGTCAACAATGAAATAGAGTGCAAGAGAACGTACGGACGAAATACGTCACTGGCCTCAGAAATCCATCAACCACCTTAATCTTGGGGCTCCAGTTTTGGTGTGGGCTAAGGCCCCCTTTTATTTGGCTTAAACCAAACTAACAGAAAAGCTTAAGAGCTAGGAACCAAGGGAATAATGGAGGAGATCCTGTTTGCGACGAGGAGTGCTCAGCTTGGAATCGAAAACGGAGAGGTTTGAGTTGACCTTTCGGAGCACACGGGTGATTGGTTCATAGGAGCCATAAGAGGTACGGTGGAACGGTGGACCGTTGGTTTTTTTTGTTTTTTTTTTAAGTAGCGCGCGCTACTCTTAAAATGTTTTCACACAGCGCGGGCAAAGGAAAGTTAGGGAGGGAAGTAAGATAGGTACCGATGTACGTTGATTTTAAATGTCTGAGTATTATAATGACTAGGAAATAGAGAGCTCGGCAAGACAATCCACAAGCGAGTTGTTCGGCTTAGGAACAAATCACGATATTTCAGAGTACGTCCGAAGGTGGGCTTGAGGGTATAGTGATGAGCATTCATAGCGAGATGGGTGTTACGGTTGAAGGTTTGAAGATGCGGAATACTACTGGCGATTTTTATGGAGCACTGATGGAGGAAATAGCGATAAAACAAAGTGAGATACAAGACATTACGTCGGTGTTCGAGGGTGTCTATTGACTGGTATTAGTATCATCAATAAGTTTTATCGCACGGTTTTGAATCCTATCTAGCAGGTGCAGAGATGTTTAGGAGCAACTGACGGTTGAATGCTTTATGTAGTGAGGCCAGATCAGAGGGATAAAATATTATTATTATTATTATTATTATTGGACCGGGTCTACCCCGGACAACTTTATTAAGCTTATTAACAAGCCAAACTTAAAACTAGACTTAAAAACTAACAAAGATATACTTAACCTAATGGGGCGAGGAGAAATGGTGGACGGGGGAGATGTTAAGGGAGTGGCATATTGAGTAGCGCTGTTTTTATTTCTTGTTTGCTGCTATTTAGGTCAAAGACTTCGGCGTAGTTGTTCGTTATACGCAACATTCTGGATATGGGTTCAAAGTGACCGTAGTTGGTGCGGTGAGTTCGGATCAGGAAGAGTGGGACAGATCTTAGATTACGGGGATTGGGAGTGAATGCAATATTTTGCGCTATTGTCGAGCAGTCGATATTTCCAGTCAGTAACTGGTGGATAAAAAGTACATCAGCGACTTCACGACGTTTTTTTAGGGTATGCATGCTAATTAGTTTTAGCCTATTTTCATAGGGGGGTAATCCATATGGATCGGCCCAAGGTAGACCACGCAGTGCAAAACGGATAAACCTGCGTTGGACTGCTTCTATTCTTTGAATGTGAGTTAGTTTATAGGGTGACCAAACTTGGCTGCAATATTCGAGAAGAGGCCTTACAAAAGTAATGTACAGGGACTTTGTAACGTAAGGGTTGGAAAATTCTTTTGACCAGCGTTTGATAAAGCCGAGTGAAGAGTTAGCTTTATTTATAATGCTGTCAATATGTGAGTCGAAATTCAATTCTCTATCACAAATTATACCTAGATCCCGTACTTGGGTAGTGGAAGGAATAGGCTCATCGCAGATGAAGTAGTTTCTTGGAGGGGGAGGTAGACGTTTACGGGAATAGGTTATCGCTTGGCATTTGCTGACATTAAGCTCCAAAAAGTTTTGCTTGCACCATACCGAAAACTTATTCAAGTCATCTTGCAGGCAATGGGAGTCAGAAGGCAATGAGATGACTTTGGAAATTCTCATGTCATCAGCGAAAATAGAAAGATTAGAGTTAGTTAAAATTAAATTTATATCATTAATTGTGAGGATAAAGATGATTGGACCAAGGTGACTACCCTGAGGGACACCAGATGTTGCTTTAATGGGTTCGGATATTGGGGCTCTGAAGATGACCCTGTAATCTCGGTCTTCTAAATAGGATTTGGTCCATGCCACAAAATGAGGGGAAAAGCCAAGTTTTTTTAGTTTAAAGATGATAAGTTGGTGAGAAATTTTATCGAATGCCTTGCTGAAATCTGTGGAAATTGAATCGACTTCATCGCCGTCTTCTAAAGCATGAAGCGTCCTAGAGACGAACTCTGTTAGGTTAGTGGTCGTTGATTTACCTTTCATGAAGCCGTGCTGATTTGTGCAGATGGTTGGCCTACAGTACGGAAGCAGTTGTTGATAGACTATGCTTTCAAAAAGTTTGGGTATGCAAGAGAGTTTCGCTATGGGCCTATAATTATCGACTTCGGCTTTACTTCCTTTTTTATGAACAGGGATAATGTAAGATTCCTTCCATACGAAAGAGAAAGTACCTGTTGAGACAGACAAGTTAAATAGAGCAGCAAGAGGAGGACCGAGATGGGTAACACACTCTTTTATTACAATAGCCGGAATTCCATCAGGGCCGGACGAGAAATCATCTTTAAGTTTGGTAATGTTTTCAGATACCAAAGTTGTTGTTATATTTAGTGAAATGGCTGACGTCTCAGGATAGTTTCTCATATAGCTAAAGTAGCTAGGATCGGGTTCAGTTGTTTTCTTAGAAAAGGATTTGTTAAAATGAGAGGCAAAGAAATTTGCAATGGTTTTTGGGTCGGCAGAAGATTCACTAAGAAATTTAAGAGTAGATGGGTAGCCGTCTGACTTTCTTTTGGTATTAATAAACTGGTAGAAGCGTTTAGGGTCCGAGACTAAGCTAAATTGCATGCGGTAGAGGTACTCAAGGTAAAGAGACTCACAAAGTTCAGAAAAACGATTATATACCGATCGATAATTACTGTAGTCGGAATCAGATCGAGTTCTTAAGAATTTGATGGATTATCAGCTCTTTCAAATCCATCTTTTCGAAAAACGTTGAAATTTGGAGGAAACTGCTCATGGTTTTTAATGTCTGGAATTAGATTTGTTTCTTACATCGCTTGAGGAAACCTAGGCATTTTGCAGCATTTTTGGCGATATCAAATATGTGGTCATTCCAACGTAAGTTGTCATTGACACACATACCGAGAATGGAAAGTTTTTCGGTTTTGACGATGCAAGTGCCATTCATGGATAATGGCTGGGTGTTTAAATTTCGCTTTAACGACAGCAGACAGCATTGTGTTTTGGAAGCATTAAATTCCACTCTGTTGATAGTTCTCCAATTGGTTATGCTGTTGATATCGGAATTTAGTGAGCATACGCTGCCGTTCTCGTTCTACAGCCGAAGAGCGGGGACGTGAGTTCGGAAACGAATATGAAAAGTAGAGAGTACAGTCATCAGCAAAGGAATATATTGGATTAGAAGTAGCAGACAAGAGATCATTAGTGAAGATTAAAAAGAGTGTCGGAGACAGAACAGAGCCCTGGGGCACACCAGCATTTATTTTGTGAATATCAGACTTGAAACCGTCCAAGACTACTTGAGTTGAACGTTCCGAAAGGTAATTTCCATTGAAGAAGAGAGTCATCGATCCCAAATGCACGCATTTTCGACAAAAGAGCCTGATGCCAAGCTCTGTCAAATGCCTTAGAAATATCAAGTGCAACTATCTTGCTTTCGCCAGATTGATGTACGCTTTGGTTCCACTTTTCGGTGAGACATGCCATCAAATCACCAGTGGACCTGTTGCTACGAAAACCGTACTGCCGGTCATTGAGAAGTTTTCGTGTTTCGAGATATTTCATGAGCTGACGATTTATCAGTGTTTCCATGACCTTGGAAAGAAGGGACGTAAGTGCAATGGGTCTGTAGGAGGAGAGAGAAGATGATTCGCCTTTTTTAGGGACGGGCTGGACAAATGCTGTTTTCCATCTGCTCGGGAAGAGTCCTAAAGTGTAGGATTGATGAAAAAGCTTACGCAGTGGTTTTGCCAGCGAGGAAGAACACCTCTTCAGAAGAAGGGGAGATATACCATCTGGACCAGCGGATTTGTGAATGTTCATATCTTTCTGTACTCTTGCTACTACATGAGTATGAAAGTGAATCCTATTAAATATTCGACGTACTCAAGTGCAGGCAGATACAAAGCACATCTGGGAGTGCTGAACTTTCCGCAATGTATGCTGCTATCAGATTGGCGTTATCCAAAGAACTGACAGCTGGAATGTTATTGTAAATGAGCGTTGGGATGGAGGATGAGGCGGAATTTCTAATGTTTTTGACGAACGACCAACAATTGTTACTGCCTTTGGGACATTGCAGTATTTTTTGCCTCAGGTTTTGGTCGTACAGGAATTTCACACGCTTAAGAAAGGCGTTGCAGTCATTTCTGGCTCGTTTGAACTTTTTTCGGTTTTCCTCTGTCGGGTTGGTCTTGTAGGACCGAAAAAACAACATTTCTCTAACCATGACAGCCTCTCTACAACTCGAGTCGTACCATGGCTTTTCTTTTGGTCTGATACTCGTAATGCGATAATGGATAAAGGATGTCATTCCAAGGAGAATAGTGCCAGTGATCATGACAGCAGCGGCATCCACTTCATTATAGAGGAAACATAATGACCAGTTAAAATTCTTTAAGAAGTTGGATAAGTCCAATTTGCTTTCTCGTATTGCCATTCGATTCTTTCAGGATTTTTTTCTCTAACTCATATGACTCAATGGTCCGACAAGCCTAGAGGGGAGAGCACATCAACGGTGTATTTATCAGGGTGAGAAGTTAAGAATAAGTCCAGGGTGTTGGCGCTATGACTATCAACGTCTGGTATTCGAAGAACTCAACACACCGTCCTTCGTGTGTTGTCTGTCCAGAATGTCGAAGCCACTCGGAGTTGTGCATATTGAAATCGCCCGTAATAACGATTTCAGTATGAGGATACAGGCATACAATTCTTTGAATGGAGTCTGACAGCGCATCAAACTCGTTAAAAGTGTAATTGTTGCCCAGTGAATAGTTTGCTTACGGAGATGTAATTTCAACCAATTGGAAGGGGGGTTACATTGTGGTGGAGTTTGGTAAGCTAAATACATCACTACGCACGTAAATGAAAACGGCGACGGGAAAAGAATATTAGTTTATAGCCAGTCAGCCCAGATCACAGTGATCTGGGGGCTGTCTGCGGGGATCTACGAGTACCTGTGCTTCACTAAGTGCCAGAACAGCTGGTCTGAATTTACAGGCGTGGATGTACGCAGAAAAGTGATTACTTCTAGTCCACTTATATTTGCTATGTCTACTCTAAATTCGCTAGTCATTACCAAAAAAAAAAAAAAAAAACTCCAAAAACAAAGACACCCACGATACTAGGGTTGAAAAGGGATGCGCAGTCGATGGAACCTGAGAGTAGTCGATGAATGAAAAAAATGTCAGCAATATTCCTACGTTTTTCTAACGAATTGAAAAGTTTGAGGCGGTCCTGCTAGGGATGTTTCACGGCAGACGGCGAGAGCTCAGGAGGGACCAAACTTGACTGGCATACTCAAGCAGGGTACTAACAAAGGTTACATAACGAGATCTGGTTACATACGGGTTGGAAAATTCCTTAGATCACTGTTTAATAAAGCCAAGTGATGAGTTAGCTTTAAGGATCAATTTATCGATGTGCGAACGGAAACTAAGCTCACAGTCGAATAATATGCCGAGGTCTTAAAAAGACTGAAGCAGGGGAACTGATTGGCCATAGAGAAAATAAAGTCGGAAAGGAGATGGGTTGCATTTACATGAGAAGGTTATAGATTAACATTTGGCTATATTAAGTCCTAGGCAGTTTTTGAGGCACCGGATTGAAAACCGATCACGGTCTTCATAAAGAAGGGCAGAGTCATGGGAGGAAGAAATAGTTTAAAAAAATGTTTAATGAAGAGAAGAGGACCAAGATTTCTGCCTTGTGGAACTCCAGATGAGCCCAGAAAGGGAACAGAAATGGGCGGATCTAAACCGGATCGCCTGGTAAGAAGAAAACTATTTTAATAAAAGAGGTTCAAAGCCGATAACAGACAATATGAAGAGAATCAGTTGCGATAAAATCGATTTCTTTGCCATTTTCTAAGGCCGCGGAGGTAAAAGACTCGAATTCAACTAGGTTCGTGTTAGTTGATCTGCCTTTTAGAAAACCATGTTGTCGAGGCGAAATAAAAGACTTGCACTTGAAGCTTAAGCCTTCGTATAAAATGCTTTCAAAGAGTTTGGGTAAATGAGAGCGTTTAGCAATGGGACAATAATTGGTGACTTCTTGCTTAGATCCGTTTTTTGCATGGGGAGATAGACAGTAGAGACAGGTTGTAAGAGTATTTTTTAAGAAAAATGGCAAAGTGACCATCTGTGCCAAGTAGAAATTCATCTTTAAGTTTTAGAAACTTTTCTTCAACAACTGCAGGATCGAAATTTTGAGTGAGAAGGGGACCAACGGAGAAATCTGGTAGGTCATTGCAGTAAGAGGGATTTGGTACGAAGGAGTAACAAAAAAGTTGGCGATGGTAGGAGGATCACTTGAAGATTTGGTTTCGAAAGCGAGGGAAGAACCTAGATAGTTTGAATAGCCGCCAGAAGAGTGGGTGCTAAAGATTACCGCCCGTAACTTGTTTCTTTTGTTGCGCGGAGAGTGGAGTCCAAGGAGAGGGTGTACTATGGCGGGAATATGGCACATAAAGGGAGACGGATTTTGGATATTTCTCAGTAAAAAATGTAGAGGGCAGCGACCAGTGATAGATTGCTAAACTCGAAGGAAGCCCTGCTTAGATAAATATTGATTATACCGAAATTAGCTTTTGTGAAAATTGTTAGAAGAGAGAATTTCGGAGAGAATTGTGGAAGAAGAAGAAAAAGTGGAGGGTGAAAGTAATCAGTAGTTGAAAGAGATAGGGGACAACACGATACTGAGGAGTTGATGGGATCAGTTGTGAAGATAAATTCTAAGTGTCTTTGTTTCGCACGAAAACTAGCATAAAGAAATATATTTTTTAAGACTATAAGTGCCGATTCAGAATCCAGTTCAAAAAAAACTTAAATAAAATGCAATTATTTTAATTCCGAACTTTATTGTATAAATTGCAAGTGCGGTCACTCTGTTGGTTTGACTGAGAATGCCCAACCATTCGCCGCATTTGTCATAACCTTCCTGGTCCAGCTGTTTCTTGAAGGCATATTTTCTGGTCAATGACCCATTGCGGTCCCTTGCGGAAATTGTTAAAGTCTTAGCTGCTACCGCATAGCGTATTTGGTTTTTCGTTGACCAGCGAGTGCATACATCACCAACACACGCTTATGTGCTAATCGCCACTGCAGAATTCACTCATTGGGCGGGGCTAATTGTCGAAAGAATATCATTTTTTATATGAACCCCTCCCATGCTAGCGCCTCCACAGCTAATGTGTTGCGGCTGCTTGTGGTCTTCTCTGAATGCACAATTTTGCTGTGCGTTACGTCAGCTGATGCGTGTTTGCCGTCGGCCTTTTGAAATTGGTAAATGCCAGAGGGAAAAATGCAGCTTGTAAGAAGCTGATTTCCTTGATTGCAGAAAAATGTTTGTTGCATTGCAACAGTCTTTCATACGATACTGACTTGACATAGCCTAGAGTCTGTTACTCAATCTAAGAAGAGGCATTCCTTAGTAGATGGAGTCCATTTCAGCTGCGGCAAATTAAAATCGCCGAAGATAATGATACTCGTATCATCAAGCGAGTCCGATAAGCCGATCAAATTGTCAATTGCATCACTTGCATCATTGTCGAGCTTAGAAGAAGACGAAATTGCAACGAAAGTGGAGTCAAAGCTGTTGTGAATGGCCAGTAGGACACCTCGACAAGGAGATTCAATCAATAAAAGAAAGAGGGAGTAACTCTTCTGTTCAATTTGTTATCAGCTGGCATGTTGTTAGGTACCTAGTCCCTTTCGGTTACTTCTGATTGTTCCTCAGCCAAAGGTCCCTTCAGTTATCAATTTCACCTGTAAGGGAACCGATGAAAAAAAATTCTCAAAATATATGACTTTGTCTTTGCGCCATTTATTTTCCGTCAGTTCCAGTACAACCCTTTCTCCGAGAGAATCTGCAAGCTTCGGCGTTAATTGTTCATCTTTGCCTTGATGAATCATAAACTTCTTGGTAAAATCTCTTTGATCTGCCAAACACCATAGTTTATATCACAGGTCGTAGCAAACTACAATATATGCTTAGCCATGAGATGTCCAGGCTCCATTCGGTCTACTCTTCCCGTGATTTTGGGTATAAACCTACAGCCACCACGATACTCCCACAAGGGGGCCAACTCCCAGGTCAGGCCGGAACAATAGTTCCGGGGACTCCTGATCTCCCGTGGTACCAGAATATAGCTTCTGGTCGATCTTCGCAACCTTGAGCTCCCTACTGCGCCTTCTATTGAATACTTCTTTTGCAAAACTATGGGTTCTTTCGAACCGTACGGTATCAGTGATAATTCCACTGAAATCGTAGGCCTCACCATTAAAGGTGATGCCAATAGCCTGCAAGTTCCTAATGTCAGCGTAATTGGGACACTCACATAGGACATACAGTCCTCATAAGTAGCTCCACATGAGAAGCTCGCAACCTCGCTAAGCCCCCTCTTCAACAACAAAAAGCCCAGGCTGAGGTAAAAATTCCGTTCAGGAAAAATTCTCATGGTTAGCACATCCCTTAAGAAGCCATAAGTAACCCTGCCGTTTTCGCTAGCATCCCATCTAGATTGCCATCTAGATAGAACACATGCGTGTAGCAAGGTTTTACGCTGCTTCAGGGATAGGCCATCCACTTCTTCCGGGGAAACCCAATCGCGCTCATTTAGAGGAAGACCTTTTCTGATCGTGAAAGCAATAGCACGACGCATCACTTCCAGATCCAGAGGTGGCACTCCAAGCAACACCTGCATGGCATACCGGTAAACAGCCAAGCAAGGCGGCTCTTTGACAAGTCAAGATCAGTCTTCGGCCATCAACAGTCATAACCCTGTCGTACCATACCGATGCTCCATATGTTGCACAGGCAACAAAAAGGCCATCGTATATGATACCAACAGAACGCCTGTTGAGTCCCCAGTCAGATCGCAAAATGCGCCTTACCTGGCCTACAGCACTCAGCATGCGTAGTCTGGTTCGAACCAAGTGAGGCATGAAGTTCATACACTCACCCATCGTTATGGCCAGATATGTGACCTCAGTCACACAAAAACTATGACCTCAGTCACACATCTAATGCCAACGCCGT
Organism: Volucella bombylans; assembly: GCA_949129095.1. Taxonomy (NCBI): domain Eukaryota; kingdom Metazoa; phylum Arthropoda; class Insecta; order Diptera; family Syrphidae; genus Volucella; species Volucella bombylans. The sequence continues at coordinate 140,529 of CASBSA010000035.1, forward strand.
TCAAACGTATCGCAGGAGCCCGACGTCTTACATTCAATTTGCCCTTGAGCTTCATTGAAACAGTCTTATCCTGCGACACACTTACCCGTACGCTTTCTCCCCATTCAGCAACGACTGCTAGAGCTCTTTCTCCTAATACCTCGATTTCGGCCCTAGACTGGCCTTCAAGGATGAGGAGTAGGTCATCTGCGTAGGCGCAGCACCTACAGAGCTCGTTTAGTCGCCGCAAGAGTGGATCCATCATCAGGTTCCAAATAAAAAGACCAAAGATGGACCCCTGGGGGCAACCTATCTCAACATTAATTGAGACGCTGTAGTGCGTACTTACCACACTCGCTTTTCTGTCGGAAAAGTATCTTCTCCAAAGCCCAATTTCCCGACAGCCCAATTCCTGCAACCAGGTTACTATTTTCTGCCAGTTCAGGTTATCAAAGGCACCTTTGAAAATCAATAAAGATGCCTATAACCACTCTGGCCCTGCTTCTGAGGACTCTGTTTTTTAGGAAAGACCATGCATCCTCGACACACCTGCCTCTTGTAAAGCCGAAGTGGAAGGTTGACATTGGTTTCGCCATGCTCTCCGAAACCCTTTCCACCATAACCCTTTCCAGTACTTTTCCTAGTACCGGAAACAGGCTGATGCCCCGATAAGATTTAGGGTCATACCTATTCTTATCGGTGGACTTCAGGAGCACAACCACCCTTGCCACCTTCCAATCTTTGGGGAAGTAGCTGCAAGCAATACATTTGCTGTAAAGACCAAGCAGGTATTCTGGGACGGCCTTCCAGATGGCTCTCATCATCTCTCCGGTCATTCCATCAGCTTCAGGAGATCTAATGGAGCGAAGAAGTGAAACACCATACTTGACTTCTTCAGTCCTTAACTCCGGAGGCTCTTCATATGAAGCGTCCTCAAAGGGCTCCTCTCTCGGGAAGAACTAACCAAGCAATGCATTAAGGCAATCTTTCCATGTGGATAAAACCGTATTATCCACACGTATGCCTTCAATGTCAGTAGTCTTTTCTTATATAGTTTGCCCCAGAGAAGATCTCTATTATTAGAGGCAAAGTTTCTCCAGTGAGACTCCTTTGTGCTGACAATGAGACGCTTGTACTAAGCGAGCCCTTGCCGAAAGGCAATGCCCAGCTGAGCCAGGTTCTCAGCGTTAGCCAACCTAACCCTTTGGAATCGCTTCCTTAGGTTTCTGACAACCCTTCGCTTTTCTGTCAGACAGCGGTTCCACCAACTTACCCTTTTTTGATTCGCCCTACGGCTCCTCTCAAAGAGTTCGTCGTTAACCCGCACTCATTAATGTGCGCGATTTGCCAGTCTATGCTTAAGCTGCCGTACACTTGCGGTGTCAGGGAGGAAACCTCCAATCAGCGCCTCGCACACACCATCTCCTCTCTGAAACTGCGTTGTTTTCATCTATTGCGTGAGCGATCTCAAACTGAATCCAGTTGTGATCACTCACCCCTATACTAACACGCCACCTAAAGCTAAACGCCCTAAAAGCTGCCTCGTTGGCAAAAGTAACGTCAATGTCACTCTTGCCACCGTTGACCGCATCAAAGGTATACACCTCACTCGGCTCGTTGATAACATGGGCATTGCGCGCAACGACCCATTCACCAAGAACATTCCCCCGATTCTGGCTCCGGTTACCCGTTAATGGTCCGGTTTCCTTGCTCAACCAAAGAGGGGATGTTGCATTGGCGTCAACACCGTTAATGAGGGGTTCACTGCGGGCAAGCGAAAATCCAAGGTCGACAGCTGCTTGAGCTCTCTTTCCAATGCTTCTTCGAGCATTTCATCAAAGTCCCTCAAGGGTTGTGGTTGAAGGTCTTCTTGATTCTCGCCATCGGACACTTCAACATTCCGGAAGGTCTTCTAGAAAATTTGCGTCGTAAATGACCTGAAACAACGCTACAAAAACTTAGGAAATTAGAGTATGTCGCACTCATTATTTCAAATAAGCCCCTGATGGTACTTTGCAGGCCCCTTCAGATTTTCATAACCTGGAACCATGTGTAAAACTCGTAAAAATACTTTTATTGATAAGGCTAACCAACTATTTCAAAAAGAAAATTAAACCAACCAGATAGGAAAGGGTTAAAGAACTTACGAGTAATACTCAAGAGGATACGACAACCCTTAAAATGCCTGAGCATGTTAAGTTTTTTTGGAGAATTGAACAGAGGGAGAAAAATGTGTGTTTGCGCTTAATGGTTATTCATCTTCATGGGTGGTATCCAACATTTAATGGGGACACTAATTTATTAGTGTAATTTGACTTGGTGTTGTGTTCTCAGCAACTGATATAAGATGACTGAAAAAAACGAAAGTCTTTCGGGCCCAGTTGGAATTTAAACGAATGAAGGATTCCCACCGAGTCCCCCAACCTATCTTAAATTCCTCGAATATGCTGACGATGTGTATCTGCTGTCGCACAAGAACATGGATCTGCACTAAATGACAAACATTTTGGCAGCACAGGAAAACCTGCAAAGACTGAGTTTTCACTCCGCCAAGGCAAAAATCCTAAACCCTCTTGCGAAAGCGGCCCAATTACAACATTTGTTCGAACAACAATATGAACTTTTGAGGTTATATCGAATGCAGTCTCTAAACTTAAGATCAGCAACGCAATTACATATCAACGTGTTCAGTCTCGATTAACTGCTCTGACCGAAAATTGGAACAATTTCAAACAAAATCACATGACTTGGGGTCAATTAAAGCGGAAGCCAAAACGGAATGCGAAGAAGAACCGTACTTCAAGGACAAACTGTACTCCAATCGTGAAGAAAAATATCTCGACTCCATGGAAGAGATGACTATTCTGTCTGAAGAAATTCAGTTAAAAACTGCAGCTAATGGATAATCTTTAGCCGATACATCTGTAAGCCGACAGCTACCATAATTCACTACTAATATTCATCTACCACAGCTCGATCTTCTCTCGTTTAGTGGAGACTATGCAGAATGGGTACCTTTCAAGGACACATTCACATCAGTTATTAGTGCACATCCTTCTCTTACATGCGTAGAAAAACTCCAATATCTAAAACTTGCCACTTACTGCAGCTAATTTCAGGATTTCCTGGGATGATCTAGTGGAGTACTACGACAACAGAAGAATATTAATCGATTAAGCGTTAGAACATCTCCTTGCATCAAAACCAATAACTCAGGAGTCAGCAAATGATGATCACCAAACACTTCTAAATAATGTCAATCAGTCACTAGGTGCTCTTGAAGGGTTAGGAGTTAAAGTCGAGCAGTGGAATGAAGTATTGGTCTACTTAGTTTCACGAAAACTAGATGCTTCTTCTGCAAAAGAATGGGAGAAAAAGCTTGGATTGTCCAAAGAGCTCAAAGATTTCATACAGACACGCATCCGCTCTCTTCAAGCATTCGCAAGAAGTGTCCCTCAACAACAGGAACATCGAAAGTCAACATCGTCTTCCACAAAACATCCATTTCAGAAAGTAAAATCGCACAATGTTACAGTAAAAAATGTCATCCGCTCATGCTCCAATTGTAAAGGAGATCACTATATCATCGCTTGTCCAAATTATCAACAAATGAGTACTGAACAACGTTATCAGCTCATCAAACAACTGAAATTATGCTACAATTGCCTCGGGAATCATCAAATCAGTTCGTGCTTTTCTAAAAAGAGATGTAATATCTGTTCCGGACATCATCATACTTCTATTCACCCATATCCAATCACCAATTCCACAAACTACATCGGCTGTCCAAACTGCTTCAATAAATGTAACCAACATCTGTCCATCTCACAACGGAACTCGGCTTACAACTGCGCTGGTCAAAATTCCATCCTCTACCGGTGAACTCCATCCAGTAAGAGCCTTTCTTGATCAAGGGTCAGAAGTAAATCTGATATCAGAGCATCTAAGCCAACTTCTTCAAGCGAAACTGTCTCATACATACATGGCATAGGAGCTGAACATTCATCTAGTCATCAGTCAAGAGGAAGGGTAACTTTGAAATTGCTTTCGTGTGTAAATGACTTTACTTGCAGATCTCGAGCTTGCTGATCCCGATTACTATCAATCAACCTTATACTCCGCGTGAACATCTGCAGTCAAATAATCCAAAGTGGTGTTCGAAAAGGATCTAAAGAAGAGCCGATAGCACAGCAAACAAATTTAGGGTGGATTATTTCTGGTGCGACACTAACAACACTTCCATCGTTGCCTGCAGAAGCACAGTCGTTTCCCTGTTATATCGATCATAGCCTCAATGACCTGGTTAAACAATTTTGGATGCAGGAAGAAGATTTTCAATTATCTACTGACAGTCTCACCCCAGAGGAAGCACACTGCGAAGAGTTTTTCAATACAACCCACTTTCGAAATTCCGATGGAAGGTATGTCGTCAGACTTTAAATCCTATCCGCTAAGTTTTGGAGACTCCAGATCTCAGGCCTTAAATCTTCTTCATCGACTCCTCAAAAACCGGTTTCTTCAAAATCCTTCCTTTCGCGCTGACTATTCACAATTTATCAGCGAATATGAAGACATGGGACACATGCGTCGTGTACATGCACCACCATTATCAAAGGAACAAGCCTTCTATCTGCCCCATCATGGAGTAGTACGTGAATCAAGCTCCACAAAAAAATTACGCGTCGTCTTCAATGGTTCATTTAAAACTCATTAAGGCACTTCGCTAAATAACTGCCTGCACGAAGGCCCTAAGCTTCATGTGGATCTCCCAGATGTGCTAATGCGAAGTATTTATCCACCCTGATGACTGGGACTTCCAACGAATCCTGTGGTTTGAAGATTCCCAACTTGTTGAATTTTGCCTTACCACAGTAATATATGGAACTAGTCCCGTTCCATATCTCGCTAATAAGGTTTTGCGTCAACTTGCAGGAGATGAAGGTCATCGCTATCCTGATGCAAAGGAAATTATTGAGCAAAGCACTTACGTTGATTGTAAATAGTAAGCAGAAAATTAAACAAATACTTAATCTCTTCAGGGCAGGTGGCTTTCCACTTCAAAAATGGGCTTCCAACGACGAACGGCTTCTGGAGGAAATACCACAGCAACAAAGAGCTGCATACTCATCATCATTACGGATGGTCCCATTCATCGTACACTAGGCCTTAATTGGCAGCCTTAACAAGACCGATTCATTTTCATTGCGGACAAAATCATTGAACCTACCACATACACGAAGAGAGAAGTGCTATCCCGTATTGCAAAGCTCTACGATCCATTCGGTTGGCTATCGCCAGCAATAGTTCGTTGAAAAATCTTCATGCAGGAACTCTGCTCAAGCAAAACTCGGTTGGGATGAACCAATTCCTACTACGCTTGAGGCAAGATTTAAAACTTATGTGCATCAACTACAAGATATATCACTAATTAGTGTTCCAAGGTGGCTTGGATTATCACTAACAACACAGTCTGTAGAGATTCATGGAGAGGCTCTGGGTGCAGTCGTTTATCTAAGAGTAGTCTCACAACTGAAGATCATCTAAGTCACTATTATTTCATCTAAATCTAAAGTTGCCCCTATCGGTAGAACAACCAGATCAGCGAAGAGATCAAGATCCATTCGAGTTACATTTACAAGATTAGAGTTATCAGCAGCATTACTTCTTACACGACACGTTGCCCATTATCTCTTCATTCACCCGTTATCCATCTCTGGACGGATTCCAGTACTACGCTCTACTGGATCCAAGGGCAAGCAAATAGTTGGAGAGATTTCCTACGAAATCGTGTAAACCAAATCCAATCCATCATGCCGGAAGCTCAGTGGCATCATCTTCCCGGAGAAAGTAATCCAGCAGACTTCACTTCAAGGGGATTATCACCACAATAATTGTCCGGAAATACCCTTTGGTGGCACGGACCTCCGTGGTTGCAACTTCATCCTAATCACTGGCCACAACTAACCCCTCAACTAAGTGAAGATGTCGATATAGAAGAACGTCACCCAACTATAGCTGCAACACTGAGGACAACTGATCATACATGGGACTTCTCCGAAGATATTCATCTCTCACTTTACTATCAATTTAATTTACTATCAATTCGACAACCTTCACTTGCACCTGAGGAATTGGAAAAAGCCAAATTTTATTGGATCAAGCGTATACAAAATCAAAACTTCCCTTATGAAATCAATCAGCTGTGCCAACTAAAACCAATTTGTCGCAATTGCCCACTTTTCCATCTGACTCCATTCGTAGATTCTGAGGGAATTCTCCGAATTGGCGGGCGGCTTCGCAATGCCCAGATTGATACGGATATGAAACATCCAATTATACTCGTAGTTCCACGTGAATCCCATTTTACGTATCTTATTCTCGACCAAACTCATCGATCAACACTTCACTGTGGAGTCCAATTGATGTTAGCTACAATTAGAAGGAGTTATTAGATTAAAGGAGGACGTAATCCAGTACGTGCCTTTGTTCATCGCTGCGTCATATGTACACGACATCGAGCTTCCACTTCCAAACAGTTAATAGGACAGCTTCCTATAAATCGAACATTACCATCTCGACGGTTTTTGCATGCAAGTGTAGATTATGCAAGACCCTTTTCATTGGAAACCTGGAGAGGAAGGGGAGCTAAAATTTACACAGGCTGTTTAGTTTTATTTACTTGCTTCGCTTCATCAGCAGTCCACCTTGAACTCGCCTCCGATTACACTACTGAAGGGTTCCTTGCAGCGTTCAAAAGATTTACTGGTCGGCGGGGAATCTGTTCTACAATAACGAGCGATTGTGGAACCAATTTTATTGGTGTAGATGCTGAGCTACGTAAGTTGTTTAATTCTTCTTCTAATAATATCAAACACTTAGTAGATTTACTCGCTAAAAACGGCACGAAGTGGATATTCAACCCTCCTGCTTTGCCCCATTTTGGTGGAAAATGGGAAGCAGCTGTAAAATCTACCAAATTACATATCAAGCGTGTTATAGGGGAAGCCGTTCTCACATACGAAGAATTCTCCACATTTCTGGTCCAAGTTGCAGCAGTCCTCAACTCAAGACATATTTGTCCTTTAACAGACGACCATAGCGATTTGGAAGCACTCACACCTGGGCATTTCATCACAGGCGAAGCAATCAACACGGTTCCAGAACCATCTCTTATACATCTACCGAAGTCCAAACTTTCACGTTATCAGTTTTTTAGAAAAAAGTTAGTGAAATTCTAGCAGAGATGGGCCTTCAGGAAACAGTGAAGTGGCATTTTAGACACTATTTCTGATCTTTCTCTAAATAGTATTTATTTATATTTAAATCTATACAGACTCCTATGATTATTCAGCTGAAGAGTGAATGTTCACATCAGCAATAAGCTCTAAACTTCGGTGATCAGTCGTTCGCAGATCTCCGAGGAGAATACATGTGTCTCGGCGTTTCTCAAAGTGAAAGAGTAAAAAAGGTTTTCTTCGTGAAAATAATTGGTCGCAATTTTCACAGTTGACTCGGTAGCCATACGGTTAGCGGCGTCGGTTAACAAGTCGTGGGATACCGGTTCGAATCCCGGTTGAGACTTACAAAGTTAATTTTTTTTTTTTTTTTGTTTTTTTTTTTTTTTTTTCCCCTCAAATCAACAAGCAATAGGAAAAGAAAAAAAGAAAAAAAAAAAACCAAGTGATGGATGGTGGAGAGCGCCCCGCTCTTCCCATAACCGTGGCGAAAGCCAGCAAAAGGAGGAAGAGGTTGAATACCCCTCCTAATCTTTCAAAAAAAAAGATAAGTGCTGTTTCCACAGCTGAAGACGATAAAGAGGAGGGGGGCTCCAACAGCTTCGCCTCTCTGGCGTCATCTGAGTCGGAAGACGAAGATGACCAACTTAACAAGATAAAAAGCAGCATACAAAAGCTGAAGCAAGACATGCTTGCTATTAAGCAGAGGCAAATTGCACGAAGGCAGAGGGAGCAATCAGAAGTAGAGAGCTCCCTAAAACAACAACAACAAGAGCAGAAACAGCAACTGCAGCAACAACAAAACCATCAGCAGCCGAAGAAACAACTGCAGCAAAAGCAACAGCGGCAAGAACACCAACAACAACAAAAACAAAAACAGCAGCAGCAGCAACAACAACAACAACAACAACAACAACAACAACAGCAGCAGCAGAAGAAGAAGAAAGAGAAAGTGCCTCCGATCAACACTTACAAAATGGAGGTAAATGCAACCAAGGACCTGTGTAAGTTGGTCATTGGTAATAATTTTAATATAAAGAGATTGGGGAACGATCGCCATGCCATCCACTGTAATACAGTGGAGGGCTACGCGAAAGTGAAAGAGCTCCTAAAGGAAACGAAGACGGAGCACTACTCATACACACCGAAGTGTGAAAAGCGGCAATCGATGCTGCTGAAGGGGTTGGAACCGTCTTCTGATCCTGATAAGATCCTGGTACTGCTCAAAGAGAAGGAGTGCGAAGGGCTCAAGTTTGTGGGGGTAAAGCCATTTACCACAGCTAGAGCTAGGCGGGAGAAACGGAGTCTGCCGTTCTTCCTGGTGCAGCTCAGTCCCGAAAGCCGTCTGGATAGTCTAAGGAGTATCAATGTCCTAGACTACCAGGTGGTTCACTGGGAAAAACTAAAAAGGAGCGAAGGCGTTATACAATGCGTTCGCTGCCAGAGGTTCGGGCACGCCGCGTCGAACTGCCAAATGCAGCCTCGATGCGTGAAGTGCGCTAAGAACCACAGTTCCGAGGAGTGTGCTCTGGGTGTTGACGGAGCATCCGATAGATCGAAGCTCTCGTGCGTGTTATGTGGAAACGTGGGACACACCGCAAACTATCGGGGTTGTCCTAAGTTCGCTGACATTAAGAAAGCAAAACTGGCTCGGCAGCAGAAGGTGGAGGTCAAACATTCACCTCTTAGATTTCAAACACCAGCCGTCACGTCCCAAATTTCCTACGCCCAAATGGCGTCAGGTAGGGGGGCTACGGTACAGCAAGCGACTGTTGCTTCTCCGGCGCCAATGCCGAGAACAACGGAAGCTGCACCTAACATGCTAGCCATCTTGCTCGCAATCCAAGGGCAAATGGCTCAGCTGCAAAAGCAGGTGCAAGAACAGGCCAAGCGGGTGGACCAGATCTAAGCGCTGCTGCCGGGCCTAACGCAACACATGCCGTAATGGGTACGCACATGGTGGAGCAAACTTTGAAGGTCCTTGCGGTGAATGTTAATTCACTGATTAGGATCGAGCGAAGAGCCGCGATGTTTAAATTGCTACAAGACCAAACCCCTGATGTGCTTTTCGCTAGCGAAACTAAACTAACCGATAAGCACAAGCTGGAGTACAATAATTATATTGTTAGAAGAAGAAACCGGCCTAGATCCAAACGTAGAGGCGGTGTCGCGATCTTCATTAAAGAAGGTATAACATTTCACAGAGTGTACAAGGGAGTGTTGCGCAGGTTCCGGGTGTTGGAGGCAGTTGTCATTTACATTCCGCTTCGCAGTGGAAAGCGGCTGTACTTGGCCTCTGTTTATGCACCTGAGGCTTCACAATCCACACTATTTATTACAGAGCTCGAGACGCTTTTTCGACTTCTGAGGCTGGAATCGGGGGAGAATTATTTTATAATCGGCGGGGATTTCAACGCTAGACACAGAGATTGAGGAAATAATTTGCCAAATACTAGAGGGAACCTACTACTCGATTGGTGGGGTCAGCACGATGTCATGTACAGACTCGGTCTTAAAGCGACAGATAACCCGTCGTTTCCCAGAGGCGGGTCTTATTTGGATCTACTGCTGTACGACGAACGTATACGACTGACAGGTACGAATTTACAAACATTAAACTGTCTGCGCACATTCGTGTATGACAGCGACCATTGCGGTTTTAGCACCGAAATTACAGTTCCCAACGAAATTGCGGAATTGGAGGAGTTTGTCCAAAGATATTCTTACAACTACAGTAAGACTCGATGGACGCGCTTCTCCGCAACCTTGAACAGAGCGCTCTCCTCGAACACGCGCCACCCACCGTCCAATAGGAATTTGTCAAACGAGGAGATCGACAATTACCTAAAACAGATGGACGAGACAATTAAACAAACTATGGACACTACAATACCGCGGTATCGACGTACAACTAACGAAGACCTGTTCCGCAATCCTACTATTGACGCACTGCACCGACAGAAAAGTAGACTTCTGACAAGACTTAAAAACTTGTACAGACAGTTAACTGACAGACAAGATCCGGAGATTAGGACGCTGAAGTCGTCGATTAAAAATGTGCAAAACTTAATAAAAGAAAATTACAGAATTGCTGTAAGCTCATATTGGAACAACAAGGTTCGGGCTGTAAACACCAGCAACCCGAACATGTTTCCGCAAATAAATAAACTATTTCGGAGAAAAAAACAAAACGACCTTCAGTGTCTTAAAATAGCCCGGACAACAGAAAACGAACGGTTACTGACAATAGCAGGTATTGATCCAAATGAGGCCGCTGATGATGACGACTTTTTTGTGATCGAGGATCCAAAGGAGAAGGTTGAGGCCATAGGGGCGACTTTCCAGGAAGTATACAAGGCCATTGATACCATTGGCCCTAATGGCGACTTGGACAGTCGCGTCTTGGTACACGACTTCTGCATTCGAAATGAAATAGGGAACTGGCGATCCGAGGGCTCTGGTTTCACCCGGTTTAGCGACGAAAATATGGCAAATAACGTCATTGCCAGAGAAGGTGACCTACCCCCGTTCATTTCGAAGCAAAAACTCCGTGAGATCTTCGACACAATCAGGGCTAAGAAGTCAGTGGGGACCGATGGTATTCCAAACATCGTGCTTCGACATCTTCCTCTAGAAGCGGTGGACATTTACACCAACCTGTTTAATAATGCAATGAATAATGCACATTGTCCAGCGCATTGGAAAACGGCGGTGGTTCATCCTATCCCCAAAAAGGGGAAGGATATATCCAATCCGGCGAATCTCCGGTCGATAAGTCTCCTTCCGAATATCAGGTGGGTTGAGGACAAACATATAGTTCCGGATAATCAATTCGGTTTAAAGGCGGGACATGATATCTCACATGCCGCGTCTAAACTGGTGTCCGATATCCAATGGAACAAAGGAAAGAAACAGTGCACTGATGCCGGCCTTGTTGACTTGGAGAAGGCCTTCGACACCGTATGGTTAGAGGATCTTTTCTATAAGCTGACTAGGCTGGGGATCAGTAAACCACTCTTGTACATTCTTTATAATATGCTAACCGACAGACAGTTAATCGTGAAGAATGGCGATGTGATCTGTTGGAATATTTCAAATTTAAAATGGTATGCAGCAAGGTGCGGTCAATTCGCCGATCCTATTCAACATTTATACAAGCGACTTGATAGGTTCACTTCCCCATACTATTGCGTACGCAGACGATTTGGACAGCGTGACTTCGATAAGATCATTGGACAGCACGGACAGCACGGACAGCCTCTTGCCTGTCGAAATGTAGTCAGATACCTTGGGATCTGGCTAGATCAGTTTCTGTATTTTGGCAAAAATGTAGATGCTGCTCTGGCCAGAGCTAAAGGTGCTTTTGCCCTTACAAAGAGACTGTTTTATAGCAGCCAACTCGATGCGAGGGTAAAGGTAATCTGCTACATGGCCCTTATCAGGCCCATGCTGGTATTTGGTTGTCCCGTGTGGTTCAATGTACGAGCAAGCTTAATGGAAAAGATTCGGGTGTTTGAGAGGGCTTGCCTTAGGGCCTGTCTTCGCTTGTACAGAACACCAGAGTCGGAGTACAAAAAATTGTATCCTAATGAGGTCCTTTACAACAGGGCGAACCTAATACGAGTGGACAACTTCGTAATTAAGCTGACTCGAAGGCACATTGCAAGAGCAATGACCTCGATGAATAACCTGATATCTGGGGCTTACTACCCCAATTACCTTTACCACGAGAGTGTGCGATCTGACGGCTTCGTTCCACCGGAAGCATTCCTCTACCTAGATCAGATAGGGTTGATCCAGGATAGATCAGCGGTGCCGTTAATCTTCCATGTCGCTCGGACAGCTGGGGACAGGCGACTCAACTACAACAGAGACATCGCACACGGCAGTGTGGATCGCCTCAGGTTCAGTAGGGCGGTGGGGAATCGCGATAAGAGGGATGTCGTTCGGCAGCACCAGCATTTCTGGTGGTTGAATGATGGGGAAGATGTTTCGTCGTCGTTTCCGTCAATTACGGACCAGCCTCACTAATAAGGCAGAGCTGACCAATCCGTTTTCTCTATGAATAGCGATGGCCAGCTTGCATAGGTTTAGGTTAGCATTTAAGAAACATATACATATATCAGTGTATACAAAGGTGTATACTGATATATGTATATGATTGTGTATAATGTCTATGTGTGTTTATGTGTGTATTGTACATTTAGGTTATAATATATAAGGTTTATTTTAAGTTAGATACTAAGTTTTTATTAAAAAAAAAAAAAAAGTCCATATGCTAAGTTTTGTTAACAAATTTTTTTTTCTTAGCTTTAAGTATACAAAATAAATATCCATAAAAAAATGTAAATGAGGTCGAAAGACATAGATATAAGAATTTAGATTAGCTTAGAGTGCCTGTGTGGGGCCAGTAAGTTAGTATAAGATTGTTAAGTAATTGTAAGCTAGCATTTAAGCATTTTTTGTTAGTATGTAAGAGTTATTGATTAGAAAATAAAATGCGTTTAAAACTAAAACTAACTCTAAACTTCGGTAAATCGATGTTCGAGGAACATGCTGCGAATGTTCTGGTCAAATCGTTTTTCTACCGAATAACTTTGTGAGAGAACGTAGCAGAAACGTATAGACGCAGTTTTACAAAAGTGATAGTACCAGTGGCTTTGCTCTACGTAAAGGAAATATGTAGTCCACTGACACAAAAATGTGTGACACATGAGGATAACTCTAAATATGGAACTGGACGGTGGAACAACTTCAAATGATTCCAAATCTCAAGCAGACTTGCATAGTACTTTCTATTAGTTCACTAAACTGACTGGCACTGTGTGTACCATCGCAGCGAATCAAGTCTCGAAAAGACAACTTTAAAATTAATTTATCCATTATACCATATTTACTAATTTAACATTCAAAGTACTTAATTACCTCAAACAATGTTCCGTTCCTTTAAATAAGCTGCACCATTTCGGTCGCATAATCGTGCAATAAACTGGAAAACAATAAATCATTTAGCAAAGCCGATGCTCGTACCATGTTCTAGGAAGCATGTACAAGGCTGGAGTATTTAAGATGTTCTTGGCGCATTTGGCCAGCTAACTTGCCTCACGTAACGGATATCGTTAAAAGGTTTCAACCTTAAAACTCGAAAAGTACTTCCCAAGACTTTACGGTTCTGTTCTTGTGCTCATGAATACATGCAACGTCTAATTTTAACTTCAAAATGTCAAAAAACCCTCTCCCGATGTGTAATGAATTTCATTGTTCGCACAGCTCTTAAAAACTTTTAAGCAAGAGTGCATAGCCTAAAAATGGCGAGGAAATTGGGATTATTCGCGTGTGGCACGAAGTGACTTGCACCAGAACCCAGCACCAATGTGAAGTTCGCGCCCACGCCGCTCTCTGTCATGGGGTAAATACCTAACAACCCCGCATGTTGTGGTTTTTTTAAATGAGCCTGAAATAACAACCGCAACAATTGCATGTCGTCATGTCGTATACGAATACTCCTGCACTCATACACACATTTTGGGTTGTATGTACTCGGATATGTGTACATTGCCACTTTAAGACTCACTGTAGATTCCCTTGAACCTCTTAAAAGAAACAATGGCCTGTTCAAAAGAGCAGTTTCACGGTCACAATAAGGCATCGCCATAGTCAACGCCACAACCATCGTGCCGGTATCATCCCCTCTATACTCGTAGTCATCCACACAATTGGTACTGAATTCAGAAAGCACCCTTCCGCTGTGGAACAACTATAGTATGCTGAAGGCAGTGAGGCCATCACTCGAAAAGAGGCATATTTTGCGCCCATAATGGACTATTGACAGGCATGCGGCCTAATGTTATAGTATCATGAAACACCAACGACGCTGCCTGTTGTCAGATAGTTGATGGCTTGTGTCCCCAAATTGAATTATGTCATGACAAAGCGTTTAAAATGTAGAGCGTGTGAGGTGTGATAGCTCAACGTCCAATGTAGGTACATAGGAGTACGTATATACATATGTATAACATACATCCGAGCATGCTGCCGCCAGCTTTCCAAAATTTACTAAGTTTCGGTGGCTGGAAGGGCATATGACTTGAGAAACGATAAAACCGACCTACATCCTGACATGGTGCGCATAAATAAACCAAAATGGGGATGGAAGAGCTCCACTTTAAATTGATTTTCCATCCAGTAAAATAGGACCGTAGCCGAGGCCGTAACCGTAGCTATTGCCACACGGCTCGAGTTATACAAAAGGGCAGTTTGCCGTTTTGCCAGTTTGTTGGTTTGCTGTTGGCTCACTCAGGTATTCGTACCGTGCCGCTTCGAATTGGCTCCAATGACACTCGATTTATGTGCTTTGTCCCAACCAAGTATGTATGTTATGTGAGTTTGGCGCCCACTAAACAAAACCTGATAAGGAGTCCCATCTGGTTAAGAGTCCCAAACTTGTCGTACGTATGATAAATGGCGCCGTGGCAAAGTTACTGTGTTGATAAATCACCAAGTTCGACGTATTGCAACAGGAGTAGCGTAGCAGCGTGCCAGTTTCATTCGGATTTTTCTTTGCCTTCTTACTTTCGTTGGACAAAGGAAGAGAACGTACCAGGTGACTGGAATATAGATTTTGCACCTGATTTCTGCGCTGTAAAAGCTCTACCAGCTTGTGGTATTTGGGGCAGGAGGTTAAAGTGAAAAATTTCGAAAAATCTAACCTAGTGGGACCGATTGATTCATTAAGCTATCACAGCAAAAGTGTAAATTAATGGACTAGAGCTTATAACAATTTTGATTAGTTGTTTCTAATCTTTTCCGGAGCATTTGGTCTACACGCTCTTTAAAGAAGTTAAAGGTCTGTAAAGTATGAAACTTCCCTCATAAGAGAAATGTAAAGTGATAGAGGTGCTTTTTTCCACAGAAATTAGCAATATGGTAATGATGTCTGACGTTTCTGACGTTTACATACACATCCACGAAGCTCTAACAAAACATAACCACTTGTTGATGCAGCGGGCGCTCGGCTACAAAAGGGAAAAAAAATTAGTGTCTGTGTATTCTTCACGTGGTAACGTATACGTCAAGTTGATCGCAACAGGAAAAGCTCATGCTGTTGAAACCATGGACAATCTTCATAAGATCATCGACAGAGGCGAAAGCTCAGAAAGATTTACGACCGATCAGAGGCAACAGTAGCGGCCAACGTATATGTTTTTATTTTTTAAATGTTTTTATTGTGACAACAACTTGGAAGGGAAAGAGACGGGAATATAGTCAATTTGTTCTTGTCGTTGTCCTGGCATTTTGAGGCAGTTGAGTTTAAACTGTGACGACGTGCAGACGCTTGTATATCGAATAAAGTAACAGTTTGCAAGAGTTAGAGTGTTGATTTATTTTGTTAATCCAAAGCTGATCCAAGAGATTATTTTTAAGAGGTTTTACAGGACACGAGTTAAAGAATCAGAAGTGGGATAAATCTAAAGTACGCAAGTTAAGTAAATGGTAACTAGAATAGATATAATAAAATATAAATCAATGGGTAAGGAAGTGAACTACAGCTAAATTGCTGATGAGTTGTATGCCGTTTGTCGAGCTCTCGTCAACCAAGAAACTAAATGCAGTCAACTGCAAATGGTTGGCTGTTGGGATTTGGGAAGTCGACATAAGCTATTATTCATAGATGAGCTTACAATTCAATGCTAAGGGAAAATTCTATGATGTTCTTTCGAGAAACCACTATCTCGTATAACGGTCGGTCGACCGACGCACGGCGTTGTATTTATGTTCGTGTGTGTGAGTTGGCTTGGGTGCAGGAGAGATGGTTGCACGTTTTTGTTTTGGTGTGATGAAAAGGGAAGAAAAATAAGAGAGCGAAATGATCTACAAGCATAAGACTTTCGGTACACGAAAGAGCATTATGATGTGAGATAAAGAACGAGATATAGGTATTAGGTTAGATAGACTTTTGGTAGACGAAAGAATATCATGATAATAAAAAATGCGAAGTAAAGTAAAGTGAAGAGAAAGAGATTCATTCGGGTGAACTTTTGGTATACGAAAGAACATCATAAATGAAAATATGAAAAAAATGATAACATTCGCATGGACTTTCGGTACACGAAAAACCATCACATGTATATCCTGAAGAAGAAGTGAAAGAGCATGTCGCTTGTTGTAATGAAGTGAGTCCAGAAAAACGATAGTTGGGAATATACAAATAACTGTCGACTGTTTTCCTAGCACGCCAAGACTTAGCTCATACAAACAAAAAAAAACAAAAAAAAAAAACGGTTAGATTTTCAAATAACGCAATCATAATAACGACATTACTGAAATATTTAGGTCCGATTAATGAGAAATTAATTTTATTTTCAGTACAATGGACAAAGTTAGCAGCAAGCAGCTGCAAAGTGAACTAAGAAACAGAGGATTACCAACATCAGGTACAAAGAAGACCTTAATAAACCGACTTCAAAAATATGACAAGGAACAGCAAGGACAGGCTGATCAACCAAGCCGACCAACTTCCGATTCGGGAAATCCATCCTCCGCTGATATAATAGCTCCATCCGAAACAGGAACAAACGACAGCCGAACAGGCGAAGAAAGAGAATGGGACTTCATACGAAGGGAGAGGAACCTGATTGAAAATGAAAGAGCCATACTGATAAAGGAGAGGGAACTGGCAGAGAAACTTAAGCGCTTCGAATCATCCACCCCTGCGAGCACACAGACGAGGAGAAACGGAATGCAGTGCAGCATCAAGGACATTGCTGAGACACTGCCATCATTTACTCCCGGCGACGTGACATCGATGTCGGCCAGCAATTGGGTAGACCGAGTTGAGTCCCTAACTAAAATCTACGAATGGGACGAACGAGCCCTCTTGATGGCAGCAGCAACAAAGATGAAGGGACCCTCAAGATTTTGGTGGGAGGTCAACGAAGAAACGTCAAGCTGCTGGGAACATCTGGCAACAGGTCTGAAGGCTAACTTTCCCCATCAACAGAATGAAATAGAAATCCACCAACAAATGGCACGAAGGACAAGAAAATTGAACGAACCCATTGAAAATTTTTGTTATGAAATAAATATGTTGGGGAAGAGAGCTCACCTAGCAGATCGAACGATTATGCAATACATCCTTACAGGGCTGAATAACCCTCAACTAAGTTCCAGTTTGGCGGTTGCAACAGTCAACAGTATTCCCGAATTAATCGACAAGATAAAGTGGTGCGAAAGCATCCGAGAAAACTCCCATTTTAAACCACTGTCCAGTACTGCAACCTTCAGGACGAATAATTCTAACCGGGCTGTGATTGGCAACCAACAAAACTTTCGTCCACATCAGCAAAACAACGAAAAACCAACGACATCATATCGACAACCGTTACATCAAAGGAACCAAGTTACTTGCTACAACTGTAACCAACCCGGACATGTTTCTCGACAATGCCAGCAGAACCGTAAGAGGCCATGGACTAATAACACTAAATACACAACTACGCACGAATCTCAAAAGGAGAAAAATCTACGGATACTATTTATCGACAACAAAAATCCGACTGCTTTAATAAAGTTGTAACCATAGAAGGAAGGCGATATGCTGCGTTACTCGACTCTGGTAGTGACCAAACAATAGTGACCGAAACAGTCGTCAGGGAAACTGAAATTCCTATACGCCCATGCAATGTCACACTACACGGATTTGGAGGCGGAAATTATACAGCCCTTGGCCGAATATTATGTGATCGATGGTAATCGACAATGCAAAGTTTCGAGTTGATGCAGTAGTCATACCTGATGACAGACTAACAGAACCCGTCCTAATCGGCAAGGATATTTTAAACAATCCCGCATGTGACGTATTCAAGGAAGGTGAACTATTAGTCATTCGGAAAAACGATACAGCTAGCCCCGGACAAATAACAATACTTGACCTCCGTGTTGACAAAGAGGTTGATTCCACAAGCTTGATGAAATTACTCAACAAATTTCGAAAATGTATTGCCATGAAACAAGGGGAAATCGGGAAAACAAGACTCATGGAAATGGAAATTGAGTTAACGAAGCCAGAACCAATATCACAACACCCGTACAAAGTGCCCTATGAAAAGCAAGAGATACTCAGCTCAATGGTTAAGTCTCTATTGGAGAGCGACATCATTTGTGAATCCAAATCCGATTTCGCAGCACCAATAATCTTAGTTAAAAAGAAAAACGGGGACGATAGGATGTGCGTAGATTACCGACGCCTCAATACGGTCACCAAAAAAATCAACTCGCCGTCTCCGAACATAGAAGAAGAACTGAACAACCTGGTCGGTTACAACTATTTTACCGTATTAGATCTCGCCTCAGGGTATTATAAAATTTCGATCAAGACCGAACATCAACGGTATACAGCGTTCATCACTCCAGACGGATTGCTCGAGCTCAAGGTCATGCCGTTTGGACTGGTCAACGCCCCAGCCTACTTTAAAAAGCTGATGAGAATTATCAAACAAAAAATGCTTCCTGATAAAATTGTTAGCTATATGGATGATTTTGTCATTCCGGCAGAAACGCACCAAGATGGAATGCGGAAGCTGGAAAAATTCCTCACTGTTCTAGAAGAAGCGAAACTAACCTTAAACCTAAAGAAATGCGATTTTTTCAAACAGGAAATTGAATTCCTTAGCCACATCGTCAAAAACGGGAAGATACAACCCGGGAAGGCAAAGACCGTTGCCGTCAGTGAATTTGAAACACCAACTAACGAACATCAGGTAAGACAATTTATTGGCCTAACAAGTTTTTTTCGAAAGTTCATCAGAAATTATGCTCTGATGGCATTGCCATTAACGGAACTAGCTAAGAAAAACCAAAAATTCATTTGGGGCGTTAAGGAGCAATCGGCATTTGACCAACTGAAGAGCGCGTTAGCGAGTGAGCCGGTTCTAGTTCTGTACAAACCAGGCGCGGAACACGAATTGCATACTGATGCAAGTTGTAAGGGTCTTGCAGAAGTCTTGCTACAAAACGACAATGGCAATCTACATCCGGTTGCTTACTACAGCAGAAGAACTACTAAAGAAGAAGCAATGTACCACAGCTACGAGCTAGAGGCACTGGCAGTGGTTGAGGCAACTGATCGATTCCGGCAATATTTACTTGGCATGCACTTCACCGTCGTAACGGACTGCCAAGCGCTGAAAACCACCATGAAGAAGAAAGAAATTATCTCAAGAATAGCTCGTTGGTGGTTGCGCATGCAAGAATATGATTACCATGTAATACATAGACCAGGCAAACAAATGGTACACGTTGATACACTTTCAAGAAACCCGAGCGAAGATCCGCAGTCGCCTGAAGTTGTTGATATGAACATCTTAAGGGTCAACATTGAAGAAACCGACTGGTTATATTCACTCCAGCTACAAGACCAGGATGTAGCAAATATAACAAGAGTTTTGCAAGACACTAAGACCAATGAAACAGAAAAGCAGATACATCAAGACTATACTCTTCAATCGGGACGACTTTACCGGAAAGTGGAAGGCGAGCTCCGATTATATATACCAAAGGGAGTGAGAAATATGGTTCTGCGAAATAGCCATGACTTGATGGGCCATTTCTCAGAAAAGAAGACACTTATGCATTTGAAGGCTCGGTACTGGTTTCCGAGAATGACACAATTTGTGAAAAAGTATCTCAAGGCGTGCGTTGAATGTGCCTACAACAAAAAAGAGAACCAACCCAGAGGAGAATTGTTTCCAATCAGGAAGGTGACAGTACCTTACGACACGGTACATATCGATCACTTGGGCCCATTCTTGAAATCGACAAAAGGAAATATGTACCTCATTGTGATCGTAGACGCATTCACAAAATTCATTAATCTGAAAGCAGTACCAAACACGCAGACCAAACCAGTACTTAATTCCTTGACCGTTTTATTTTTTTACGTTTGGAACACCCCGCCGACTGATATCGGATAGAGGAACCGCCTTCACGTCACACGCATTCGAAGACTACATGAAAGAATACTCGATTCAACATGTATTAAACGCCACTCGAACACCAAGAGCAAACGGGCAAGTCGAGCGATATAACCGCACCATCCGCCATGCGCTTCTGGCTACCGTGGAAGAGGAAAACAAATGGGATCAAAAAGTAAAGTTTGTCCAATGGGGAATCAATAATACCTAAAATGAGGCAACGGGAAAAACCGCTCACCAGCTACTCATGGGATACCAGCCTCGAGATCCTCTAAAAGACGCTCTAACACAACATGTGAACCTCAACCAAACTCCAGTCAACCTCGAACAGCTCCGGAACGAAGCCTGCGAATCAATCGAGAAGAAACAGGAATCGCAACGAACTCGACACAATCAGAGACATCGAAAGGCAAAGATTTACAAGGTAGGCGACCTGGTAATGTCCATGAATGATGGAGTTGCAGCGACCGGAACTTCACGTAAATTGGAAGCAAAATACCGAGGACCCTATCAAATAATTGCAGCCTTGCCACACGACAGGTATCAGGTGGCCGACATCCCATATGCTGGTAGAACGCAGAAACCGTATGCAGCAGTCTGGTCAGCAGACCGAATGAAGCCGTGGATTGAGCTGGACCTGGATTTCGACGAGGACGTCGATGATTGTCAGGATGGTCGAAACTGTGACAACAACTTGGAAGGGAAAGAGACGGGAATATAGTCAATTTGTTCTTGTCGTTTTCCTGGCATTTTGAGGCAGTTGAGTTTAAACTGTGACGACGTGCAGACGCTTGTATATCGAATAAAGTAACAGTTTGCAAGAGTTAGAGTGTTGATTTATTTTGTTAATCCAAAGCTGATCCAAGAGATTATTTTTAAGAGGTTTTACAGGACACGAGTTAAATTATTTATTTTTATTTCTTCCATTTTAATATTTATCATATCTTTTGATTGTATTTTATTTATCTATCTATTTACTCATTTATTTATTTATTTACTCGTATTTATTTTTTTTTTTGAAATCTTTTTTCATATAACATTTATTTTCGCTTTTCATCTATGGCAACTCAGAGCCGGGATTCTCCAGAGGCAGGTGGCTGTGGCATATTACGATCGTTGGTTAGAATATTTCCTAAACAAAAACATGGGCTTCAGATCTGCCACATCAATGCACAAAGTCTTTGGCCAAAAATAGATGAATTTCGTTATCTGTTTGAAGGTTCCGGGGTCGACATCATTTGCGTTTCTGAAACTTGGTTCACTTCAGTTTCTGATAGTGAGGATATAAATGATGAACTGTATCGCTTAAAGGGTTATCAAATTTATCGAGGTGACAGCATTGATCG